>ML808588.1:11949-55974 GCA_009831015.1 Picea engelmannii | reverse complement strand
AACTTTTACTAAAATGCAAAACCAACAACTTTTCAACAAGAAAGACTTCTTTTCTTTTCAAATTTACTAAGATTTCATGCAGTAAATATGAAGGACTTTTCGCTCAAATCTGCGAGCTACTTATACTCTACATGCACTGCAAAACTTATGCAAAAAGACTTCTTTCCAAGCTACTGATGCAACAACACAATCTTCGAATCAAGAAGAAAATGAAACAAGAATTTTTATTTTATTTTATTTTATTGCCAAATAACACAACAAGGAAAAATGTTGACAAGAACAAAACCAAGAGAATGAAAATAAAACTTTGGCTTAGAGTGCAGATCGCAAAAGAATCAGAACACAAAATGCGAAAAAGAAATTAAGACAACACTGATTCTAACACTTGCCTAAAAACCATAAAACAAATATTTTTTCTCTTTTGTATTTTCTATCAAAACATCAACTAACAAACACATGCTAAGGATAAGATGTCGTAACCTGCTGACTGTGCAGCTCCAGACTCTATACCCCTGAGAGGAGCTCTTTTCACCACAGGAGGGGATGACTGCCCCACCCAAGATGAAAAGCTACCAATCAAGCCCGCTACTGTCACCAAGACAGCACGCGTGCAAACACGTGCTGAGCTACAATAGCGCGCGGGTACCCGCGGGCTAAGCCTAAATAGGCCGCGGGTCCGTATAAAAACTGAGACAAAACAATACACAGGCAGCCCAGACCTGAAAAAAGGCCTCTGGTATTGACAACCAGGGTCTCTAAAAGGCTTGGATGCTTCTACTTCAACAGAAAAGGAAAATTTGCAAAAAAGAAAACAAACGCAAAGGATATCCAACACAATAAGGCAGACTGAAAATAAGACAATAAACCAATCAAGACCCAGACAGGATCCATAAAGCCCCCTGAGAAGGTAAACTCCTGACAGGGAAGAGGAGACTGCCTCTTAAGCTTCCTAGGCTCTACACGCTACTGAAACCACTACAACAGGCGTTCAAACGCGGGCTGTAGAAGGTTAGGGCGTGGGTTACACGCGTGCAGGCCTTATGCAGGCCGCGTGTACCTCTATGTGTCCCGAGAATCAATGTCAAGCAACAACCAAGGAAAAACTGGTATTGATAACTAGGTTCCCTGCTAGCTTTTGACCTAACAGAAAACAAAAACAACAAAGAAACAAAAAACTCAACTTATTTGAACTACCCAAGAACCTTTAATGAAATCTGGAAACCCTAAGAGTAAATCTCCCCAGTGGAGTCACCAATTCTGTTGTGGGGTTATTCTACCCTATGGACTAACAAGCTAGGGCTTAAACTTGCATGCAGATCATGACCCTTAAGAAACTACTTTTAACCTTCTACCCCAAACCTAAAACCCCTTTATTCACATGCAAACAAGGATAGAACCAAACTAACCTTTTTATCGACGGTTGGTATAGATCCTCCGTTGCGCTTTATCCCTTTTGCTTCTGCTGCTCCTTCCAAAAAGCTTTCCTGCAATTAAGACAAAACTACACATGCATGCTATTGTTCTACTAGAGGGTTAGAGGTTAAGCATCAATCAAATAAAACATATGAGATTCGTGCATTTGGGACGGGAAAAGTATCTTTTTATTAATCTCAATATGAACCAACTTACAATGATTATAGATACCGGCCACCGTTCCTTGATCCTGATCCTGGGCTGCTCCTCTTCTTTGTCCTCCAACTGCTTTTCTTGAATTCTCCTAAAGCTTGAGGAAAGGCTAAAGGGTTGGGACAAAACGGATTCGGCAATTGGGCAGAGTTTCTTTGGTATGATTTTCCTCCTTTTGAATAGTACCCCTACCCCTTATTTTATAGGCTAGAAGGAGCTAGGTTTTTAGACGAACTCTCAGCCATGCATGGCTGGGAGTTCCAGTTAACTGACCCAAAGCTTTTCGTCCCGGCGGAAACTTTCCTAATTTTTTGCTTTGTTAGGTAAACGCTGGCTGTAGTGGGCCAGCCCGCGTTCCAACACATGCAGTATAAGGACTTCCAGCGTTCCAACACGCCCAGTGATAGGTTACGGCGCGGGTTACTTAATTTAGGAGGTTTCTTGAAGAGTCTGTTCATCATGGCTTTGGCAATGAAGGGAAATGAGTTGGCCTGATGCCAGGTAAGCATGGATGGTGCAATTTAGGGTTATAACAGATGGTTGTACAAAGAGGTGTTGTTGAAATACATGGTAAGTAGCAAGAACCAACCAAACAATAACATTATCTACTCCATCGAAACTGATATTGGCTCCTCTATATTCTAAAATGACTTGAGCTTTGAATGGGAAGAGCCAACAACTATCATGACTGTCGAGGATAAGGCTGTGTGTCGAGTAGAAGAATGTGCAAACACGAGAAACTGTGCGGAGAAATAAATGTGGAACATGAGCTTCGAAAGAGCTATCAAAAAGGAAGGAGCATGGGTCGGTGTATGGATAAGTCCCCCCAAGGTGGGCACAAAACTCTAGTCTTACAAACTCATCTTTGATTGTACAAATAACATGGCTGAGTATGAGGCATCGGTTTTGAGTTTGAGAGTTTTGAAAGAGTTGGGAGAAAAGAGGATAGTGATGCATGGAGACTCTAAGCTCGTCATAAACCAAGTGAAATTTATATACCAGTCCAAGAACCCCAAATTGAGGGCATACAAGAACCTAGTGCTGGACCTACTCAAAGAATTCTTAGAGTAT
This sequence comes from Picea engelmannii, assembly GCA_009831015.1. NCBI lineage: Eukaryota > Viridiplantae > Streptophyta > Pinopsida > Pinales > Pinaceae > Picea > Picea engelmannii. Next base: position 53,277 of record ML808588.1, on the reverse strand, counting down.
AATTTTTTAGCGATCCCAAGGGGGAAGAATCAATTGCGGATGCCTTGGCCACCTCGGCTTCAGTTTTTAAAATTCCCATTTTCCCCAACAAAAGGTATGAGATTAAAGTCAAACACAGGTAGACGGAACCTGATAATATCAGGTATTGGTAGGTGTTTGAAGATGACGAACAGGTGGAGAGATTTCTCCAAATGAGCGATGAGTTCTCTAATGTGAACATCGATGATGACTTCTATTGTGAAGAAAATGAAAGTGCGGATGCATGCGGTAACAACGACCCCTTTCAGAACTAGATAGCTGGAAGGGACATAGTGTAGCTAAAGAATAATATCACCCCCAAAGGATTAGTTCCGTTGGAAAAGTTGTTTGATGAAAACGATGTGGCCAAAAATCCCAAGATCACTAAGAATGATGAGGATGTTGAGGATTGTAACATCGGGACCCATGAGAATCCGAGGATAATCAAATTGTCAAAGATGATCCGTCTGGAGATCAAGCAAAGATAAATCAAGCTCATGAAATATTTTCCTGATGTTTTCGTCTGGAGTTATGAGGACTTGAAATTCTACGACACTTTTCGAAGCCAAAATTATTGTTTCTTTAAGATTTTCAAAATGGGTTGCCAACCTTGTACCTGTAAGGAAGAAGATCGGAGAAATAAGGTTATGCATGGATTTTCTAAATTTGAACAGAGTATCCCTCAAGGACAACTACCCGCTTCCTAATATGGACTACATCCTGCAAAAGGTAGCCAGATCCCAAAAGATGTCCACGCTAGATGGTTTCTTAGGCTAAAATAAGATCATGGTGCACCCAGATGACCGGGAAAGAACAACCTTCATGACACCATGTGGTACATTCATGTATGCGAAGATGTCGTTCGGTCTTATGAATGTTGGAGCTAATTTTCAGAGGGCTATGGATATAGCATTTGTTGAAGAAAAGGAAAAATTTATCATGATCTACCTAGACGACATTATAGTGTATTCAGACTCCGACGAATAACATCTTGAGCATCTGAAGAAGGTCTTTCAGAAATCCAGAAAGTTTGGCATATCTTTAAATCCGAAAAAATCACATTTTGGCATGAAAGAAGGGAAATTGTTGGGGAAAATCATCTCAAAGGAAGTTATAAATATAGATCTCAATAGGGTAGAAGGAATTTTGAAGATCAACACCCCTCGGAGCAAGAAGGAGGTATAGTCCTTCCTGGGAAAGGTAAATTTCTTGAGACGATTCATCCTGAATCTAGCTGAAATTATAAACCATATCACAAGCATGATCAAAAGGGTAATGAGATCAAATGGAGCCCCTAAGCTAGGAGATCGTTTGAAGACATCAAGGTAGCGCTAACCAAATCTCCTGTATTGGCCAACCCAAATTTCACAAAGGATGTTATCTTGTTCTCTTTCGCCTCGGAGCACACCATCACTAGTGTACTATTATAGAAGGATGAAAAAAAATTTGAAAATCCTATGGCCTACTTCAACAGGACACTGAGAGACTCCCCATTGAGGTACAATATCATGAAAAAGAAAGCATACACATTGATGAAATCCATTAAGGAGTTCAGGACTTATATACTACATTCTCGCATTATTGTTTACGTGCCCAATAACGCATTCAAGGACATCCTAAATCAACCTGACCATGAGGGGAGAAGAGGTAAATGGATTGCAGTCATGCTAGAATACGACCTCAAAATGAAGATCACAAAGTTGATTAAGGGTCAAGGGATCGCAAAACTGATGGCGTAGTTGAAATGCAACGATCTGGAAATAATCTTCATTACTGATATGTTGGAGAACCCTCTAGAAGAAGCAATCCTGCAGGTGTCTAAGAAATTCATTGATTCACCTTGGTACATGGAAATTATTCATGTGTTGAGAAATTTGCAAGCCCCTCTAGGGCTAAGGAAAACCAAGGCCAAGTTTTTAAAGTTGAAGGCTGCTAGGTTTTGCATCTTAGATAACTCTCTATATTGGAAAGATCTAAGAGGGATATTGCTAAGTTGTTTGTTGGAAAATGACGCAGAATGAGCTATCAGGGAATTCCACAAAGGCGACTGCGGAGGGAATCACTACTGGAAAAAAACTACACATAAAATATTAAGGGAGGGTTATTATTGGCCCAACATTTTCACAGATGTATACAAAGAAGTCTCCAATTGCCACGAGTTCTAGATATTCGATTGAAGGAGAAATCTCCAACCACTACCGCTGAAACCAATCTCGGTTGAAGTGTCGTTCATGCAATGGGGCCTGGAATTTATAGCAGAGATTCATCCGACATCCTTGGCGTAGCAGAGATGGATACTTATGACTACAGATTACTTCACCAAATGGATCGAAGAAGTTCCAACGAGGCAGGCTACCGACATGGTCATCATTCAATTTCTGGAGACCAACAGCTTGTCTAGGTTCAGGTGCCCTATCAAGATCATCACGGATAATGTAGCCGCATTTAAGTCCAAGAAAATGGAAAAGTTTTGTAACAATTAAAATATAACTCTGGGCCATTCTACATATTATTACCCATAGGGTAATGGGTTAGCATAATCATCCCACAAAATCTTAACCAAGATTATTAAAAGTCTCCTGCAGGATAGCAAGAAGGCCTGGCATAAGAATCTCATTTATGCACTATGGGCTGATAGAGTCACTACCAAAAATTCCATCTCCACGTCACCATTACAAATCGGATATGGCGCGGATGAATTTTTCCCTACCTCACTGGGATTGCCCATCAGGAAGTTGCTACAAGAGAAAGAAGCCGAGCTAAACAATGCTCAGAGAAGGATAAATTAGTTGATTCACGTGCATCAGATGAGGGAGTAGGTTTACAACTGATCACAACTTCACCAAGACATGATGAAGAAAATTTTCTACAAGCACTCTAAGGAGGAGGATTTCTAGGTGGATGATATGGTGCTAAAGTGGGATGTGGGGAATGAAGACAAGGGGAAGCATGGAAAATTCGATCATATTTGGACGAGACCTTTCAGAATCGGTGCATACCACAGGAACAACACATATCTGCTAGAAGAGATTAATGGAGATTCCACTGGCGGGGGGCCTATAAATGGAAAGTTCCTCAAACACTATCTGGTTCAGTAAGGTTTGTTTAGTTTTTCATGTCATTGTAAATAGTTGTTTCATTTTTTGTTTGCAAATAAGGCATTTTGAGTGAGTGTGTCAACAAAAAATTGAAGCCTGGAGTTAAGGCCCTAAGTTTATGCTGATTTTGGTCGTAACTATGTCAAGAAGGTCTAGGATTTGTTTTCCGTTTCCATTGTTTCAGAGTCCATAATTCAAATAAGGCCTAATGGTTAGACACTTGATCTATTTTTCTTTGCCACCTCACTAGGAGGATAACATCCCCGTTGGAGCCAACTGTTAGCACCATCATTTTTTCAGTTAGAGTCAATATTAGTTGAGTCATGGTCCATGTGTCAAAGTATGTGCGGTCAGGTACCGAACAATGAATGGGTCGAAGTCAACAAGTGGGCGGTTGGCCCTTGGAGTTGGGAAGGGACGTCATAATCAAAGATGTGTAAGTGGTAAATGTCTTTTCCCAAAGAGTCGAGACTTGTCACAAGAGGAGTTTTTACGTGCCAAAGGTCAAGGCAAGTTGTTAAAATATGAGTCATGTCGGCAGATGCAATGACCATAATCAACTCATTATGAAGTCAAAAAGGATGAGAAATCACAACGCTCATATCATGTATACTCTGCAACTCTTATCAACTGTACTTTACACACTCTAAAGTGTACCTGTCGCATGGATGTGCTGCACAAATATTCGGCCTACTTCGAAACCTCTAGTCACCATGGATTTAGTGTCCCCTGTCATGATTCCATCTCTTTCCCATCTAGTTATAAATACCAGTTGCTCTGTATGTATTCTATTCACCAACCAAGTTTATGTACTGTCTATAATTTTTCCAACGAGCCCTAAGTTTCTCACTGCGGGAAATTTGATTGCCATCAACTGTGTCACAAACCTAGTTCAATCAAGATTAACTCTTTGGGTCCTTGCTAAATCCACCACGCACACAGAACAAAGATGCATTGCACCATGGCGACATCCCAAAACATAAGGAAAGGGGAGTGAGGTGGCAGAAATGTGGGGCCCAAACCTCAAAAATTGACATTAGCAAATGAATATTCGGATGACAGATCATATTTTGAACAAGTCAGATGCATGTTCTATTGTAAGAAAATCCAAGTATTCAACGTGAAACTGGTGGAACAATTCACACTCAGATTCAACGGGCTCCACGCAGTAATTGCAAAAATCACATTCCAGGTGACGGAGGAAACTCTGTCAGCCGCAACGGAGATCCCTCCATGTTGTAAAAGGTGGTCTAAAGGCATGCCTTTGGACATGCTATGCTACGAAGAATTCATCAAACTAGAATTTTTAAACAGGAAAGTCGAAGAGGGCGTTCCAAGTCGATATCTACAAGAGCCTTTTCGGAAGATCCTGAGGGTGATTAGAAAATACTTCACCTGTGAAGGAAGGTCTGACAGAATACACCCACATTAGATCAGATTGTTGATGCATTTCACAAAAAGGGGATCGTTGAACCTGCCTTTCTTCTTGCACCAAAGCCTTTGAAAAATGGCAGACAACGTCCAAGTTGAAGCAAACCAGCCAAAGAAGAAACTATCTCATGTCTCACTAATCAAATTGTGTATAGTTGAGGAGTTGAGGTGATTGGGAAAAAATTGGGATTTGTTTCTACTCACAACAGTCATCCCTAGGGACCCCAAAGGAGATCCCCCTCTACCTACATGAAAAGTAACATCTCACCGTGCAGAGGTGAAAATAGGAAGGGCTACAGAGAAAGAAAAGACATTGGAATCTCTATCCCCCCAACAATCGATACCTTGGAAGAGGGGCAGGACAAAGAAGAACAAAGAGACCGGGGAGGCCCAAGCCCCAAGAGAGCCAAATGCAAAATCATCTGACGAAGAGTTACTCATGGGTGCCATTCGTGTGGAACCTATCGAAGGTCCAAGTTGAGAAACCTGCAGTAGACAGAGAAGGGCAGAAACTAAAGGCATGGATATTCGTGAACCATCGTAGCAGCTAAATCAAGCGCAAATCGCTATTGTTGAGTTGTACCAGGAGAACAGGGAGCTGAGACAACAATTAGCATAAAAGACCCTCGAGGCATAAACATCACATGGTTGAGAGGGAAACACGACTTGGCTCAATAGGCAGCTCAAGGAAGCGCAATACACAATCATCCATCTGCACGAAGAAAAGAGGATGCCAGAAGAGAGAATTGCAGAGAACTTCAAGGAATGTGGACCAGCCATGGAAAATGTCCACGCGGCTCTAGCTAGTGCACATAAGAGGCTGGAAGGGAACGTGGTTTTGCAAAGACAAGTAATGAATCTGAAAAGGTGTAATTGGTCAAACTGCAGACAAGGCCATAAGCATAATTGACCGACCCCATTTTTGTCTTCTCAAACGTGGTGCGTGTTTTTTATCCCCATGTCCTGTTTTTGGTCAGGAAGTAGGGACTCTGACAGATACCCTCACAGAAAGCATATGACGTGCAATGTTGGATACCCACCTATTACACAAAGGAAAAGTGTATGTTGGACACATGACAGTTTGAATAAAGGTGTTGTCCCTTGACTGGTGTTGTCATCATGGAAACACCTGTGACAGTTCGTAGTTACCCGCCACATCCACGCTCCAACAAATGATCGTGCGACAAAAATCAAGGCCGTCACAATGGGTGGTAGGAGTCTGACAGAGAACTTGATCATCCATATAGACTGTCGAAGGAAAAGCATCGACACCTCACTCCTTAACGATGAAATCTTGTTGATGAATGAACTTTCATGGAAAATACGTCGGTTATTGTACGATTGAGTGCAGTCAGTTTCTATTTTAGTAAAGTGCCATACGAAGGATCATCTAGCAAAGAATAGTCAGAGCCTAATTTCTAGGGATAGTACTTGGAGTGCAGGGTAGCACAAGTGACACACCCTTGTTTATATATTTTGTCTTTTCAATGTAAGCCAAGTTGGTTGGCAAAGTAATGTAGACAGTGATTGTTGAATGTAGATTTCGAACTCGACTGAAATTTAATGCAAAGGTCCCGAAACTTTGACGAAAATATTTTGATGGTGGAGGTTTGATGTATTGTAACCTTTCTTTATGTACGTGCTTCCTGTATTATTTATATTCATATCTATATTTTATCTAAATCATAACATTATTCAAATATATGATTCACTACGCAGTGCTCTAGATTTCTCCATTTGGACGACTGTGTTTTCTTCTAAGTGAACTCAGAATTCATCTCCAACGGTGCTCTAGGTTGCTTCATGTGTTTTTCTCTCGCCATACACAACGAATTTGAACTGAAAGATAGTTTCCTACTTAGCCTTTGTCCTCTCAAGCTTAGTTACCAATTCATTTGTTTCTCACGTTTCTGAAATTGACTCCATGGCCCAAGGTCATGTGTTCTCTTGCCAATAGAACCAGAAATATCATACAAAAGTGTTAAATCTAGCCGACAGTTTCAAAGCCATAACCTATACAAAGACGAAGTCTCAGAGAGAGCCCTCTCTAGTTAGGAAATTATAGTTTCAGGCCTTAAATTTGGTTTTTAGGTTGCTTATTTCATTCGTTTCCTCAACCGAATGAGTTTACAGAGCGCTAACATTTTGGCGTCGCTATTGAGGACGAAATTGAATGAATTTTTTCCCTAGGAGAATGACTAAAGCTATAGTTTTGACCCCTGAGGGTATTATTTGGCCAAACATCTACATTGGCTGAAACCTTTACTCGAGCGACTCCAGTAAAAGAGACTAGTAGCACGAAGTAGCATAACTCAGAAATCCTAGCTCCGAAGACAATTTATATAAGAGCCAATCCTGACCCGAATCCTAGAGAGCTTGTGTGTGATCCCTAGAAACTTCTGTGCAGGGAAAGGGAGTAGGCTACACACCCATTCTATTACCTGGACAAAAAATTATCCTTACCCAAAGACGATGTACAAAGCATTGACAACCTCGATTTCGACACCCTGTTTGAACAAACCTTGTTACAGTCTAAATAAGAAACCAACTTGGATGATATAGTCTTCGATGAGAAGAGGTTTCGATCTCTGATACCAAAAAAAATCCCGAAATCTTCCATAGTCCGTTCTAAAAACATCCCACAAATCCCAAACCCCCCTAGATCAATGGTCGATATATTTTCCCCCCTTGCCCTACTAGCCCAACTGCATGATTTTCCCCAAAAATACAACGAGAGGATCAAGTTGTATGGCTGTTATCCACAATTTTGGTCATTGTGATGATGCTATGATAATGTTATGATGATGGAAAATCAAGCTCTTCACTAAGAATACTTTCCTGAGAAAAGTTACATTTGTCTGCTTCCAGAAATCATGCTTTTAAGGGATGTTCGCAGGCTACTTATATATCTGCCTGCGAGAATGCCTGATTCTCGCAAGCTGCATTAAGCTGGAGTGCGAACAGTTCGCACTGTACCTAATTTCCAGGGTGCGAACATCTTCTTAAAGAGGAAAAAGATGAAGTTCTCGAGCCTTCTAGAAGGGAATCTTCGAGAAGAATGAGTTGGCTAACGAATGGTTATCTAAGAGCTGGCATTCCAGATATCTTGGGATCATTTCCTATCCAAGTAACTAAACTATCTTCTAGTATATATTGAGGAGATTGCTCATGGAAAAGGTTAAGAGCAAGCTAGCAAGAGATTGATTGGAGATTTATTGAAAGCCTGTGTGAAGGACTGATGCTACAGCAACTAGAGACAACAGCAAGGTCACCAAAAGTAGTTGATTTTCTTCATGCATGAGCAAGTGTGTGTGTCAGAGCTAGGAGCCATCAAAAGGAGACCTATGACATCAAGGCTCAGGTTGTAATTTTCACTTTCAATTAATTCAATACAGTAATATGTCCCTTTCCCATAAAGATGATGTCACTTTATTACATAATTCCTTGATCATATGTATAGATTAGCTATTGGATATATTAATCTGCCTTTACCCTGATTGGTTTGTGTTGTTGTGATTTGAACGACTCAAGAGCATTGGAGCAAATCTTGGAACAATAGAGACATAAGGAAAGCGTTCATAAGGTATGTCCATAATCCTTATCTCTTAATTCATTCAATAGGCTAGATCTAGGGAAAGTGTATTATTTTGTCATGTTTTGTTCTAGATCCAGGTGGATCTAGGGAGATTGGTTCGTGTCTGCACTTACGGATTTATCCTGAAACAAAATTGGCGACTCCGCTGGGGATCTATTCCCTTTTTCTTTTTGGTTTTTGAATTTTCTGTGGCCATTTGCTCTATTTGCATTTTTTCTCCTGTTTTGTCAGTGTCTGAGTCCTCAGGATATCCTGAGAGACCTTCTGGGTCTATAAGCCAACTTGAATTTTGTTTGCATTTTCAAATTTTTTATTATCTTAAGGAGTTCTCGCACTGTGTCCATTGACAGCCTGCGAGAACCAGTCAATTTCTCACCCTGCATATAGGGTCCAGTGTGAACACCTCGCACCTTGCTTCAAAGTGGCCTGCGAGAATCCTATCTTCTCGCACTGTGTATCACTGCTTGCCTGCGAGCAAGATTTTAAAAATTTTGAAATTAATTTTTGACTTTTTCAATTGCTTAGAACAATTGATTTGTGTCTTTTTGGCTTATTGGGTCATTGACTTATACATCTCTTGCTTTAGTTTGCTTGCTGGAACAGATTTAGGGTTTCTAGGTCTTTCTTGCCCTTGGTAGCTTGACTTTCATTTCTTGGCTCTGTTTGGCATTTTCTTTCTCTCTGACTTCTGGAGTTGGATGTGTCTGATTGTTTGAGAACCCGTGATTGGTAGAGAGTCAAGTGTTTGGTGTTTTATCTTTTTCTTGGTGGTTGGAAAGATCATTTTTCATTTGCATTGGGAAGACTCATTGGTTTGTTTTTGTTTTTACTTTCATTGAAAGTGTTGGTTGGGTTGTTATTGTTGTTTCTTTACGATTTGATTTTCTTTTCTCCTTAATCAGAGTTCTTCTTGGAAAGTGAACAACAGTTTTCTTTCAAGTTTTGTTTTTGCTTTTTCAAAGACATTGAAAATCAAATTTTAGAAGCTTATGGAAGTATTTGAAAAAGACATATAGAGATTGTTCATTGATGAATGATTGTTTGCATTGGCATCTGAAAGGAAATTGTGCATTGCATTTGCATTGCATTTGCATTGCATTTGCATTGTAGTACAGAGTTGATTTGGAAAATTCCCTCTCTCTCCCATAACTAGGATTCATGGAATGAAAAGGCTTATATTTCATCATTATCCTTGCATTATTTGGGTCAGAGTCATACATCACGAGTTTCACTTCCGTTACCTTTGAGTAAACAACAACTTTTAAAAACATTGCGTAATATTAAAATTGATCTAGTAGCTCTTTTCTAGGGATCTTTTACACCAACATTTAGCTAGGCTAGTGCTTTGGAGTAGGAAGAGAGACACACTCTCCAAAATCTCAAAACACACAATAGAATCTTGAGTTAGGGAGTGTTAAATTCCATTTGCAGCATATTGTCCTGGGACGCCCTTCTAACACGAGGGTCAATCACTAGGTCGCATTGGTGTTGGTAGAGTTACTAACCCTTCTTTGTTGACATCGGTGTAGAGATTGCAGGTATTACGGGGATCACTCCGAGGTATACCCACAATTATGAGTGGAAGCCTTTGAGTTGGTTTCGGGCTAGATACCCTGCCCTTGCGTGTGGATCGGACTGACGACTATTCCCCCAAGCTGTACTGTTGTTTGTGGTAACCTTAGTGGCCTATCTCTCTAGGTTCTTACCCAAGGTGACTATGGAGGGGAAAGTCTTCACGGTACCTGGAATCGACGTTGATCAAACTCACTCGGGCTCCTTGGAGGGTATACCCACGATTATGTGTGGGAGCTTGCACTAGGGTGTAAGTTTGTTAAGCCGGTCGTCAACGTAACTTTTCCACCTTAGCCCCGCCCCTTCTCGTCTTGTTGTTGCGACGTTGGATTTCATCACCAACTAGTGGCTTCGAAATTAGAAGGTATTGTTTGCTTGGTGATTGCTTCCTAGATTTTGTTTACTAGTGAATGTTGTTCATTTCTCAAAGTTGACCTTAGGAATTTTCTCGCGGAACTTGTCACTTGTTTACAATTTCTCCCCCGCGACGTTCTCGTAGAATGCAAGGATTATCTCCAGAACATCTAGACGATCCTCAACCTACTGGTATACCTGAGGGTTCACTTCATCAGACTGAAGTCCCTACAGTTACTTCACCACAAAGGGAAACCAGTGATGTTCCAGTTGTCGCCACACCACTCCCACAAGTCGAACGAACTGATTCTCTAGACGATTTTTGAGTTACCAATACTATAGAGGACTATCGCATTCGTCGTGGTGAACGACCTGTTGGACGAGTAAATCCTTCTGAAGAAACCATTGTTACATCTTCTGAATCAACTGTTGGGCCTTCTCAGGGTGTAGTAGGCCAAGATCCTTTTTGGTCAGGTGACCTCTGTTGAGTTCTTTTTGGTACAGAGTCACCCCCTGTCTACGCAATTAACCCTCCCGTGACTTCTGAGACAGAGACTACACCCGAGACTACCACTTATCGTTTTGTTCTTCCTCCCGAGATGGCCCATCTCGCGAATACTATGAGTGTCCAAACCAGAATTACTGCAACTACTCTCCCTCCTATCAATACCCAGCGAATACCTGATGTCATCCCGACATTACCACCCAGTTACCATGCGTTGAATGCTTTGTTGAATCCTCCTAATCCAACACCTCCGCAAACCCCTACCGGTTCTCCAGGTGGTCCTCAATTTCCTGGGTATGAGGTCCCTCATTTTATTCCGACACTCCCACCTTTTCCTCCTGGTAATCCTAATCTGAGTGGAACCATTCCGACTATTGCACCCAACACGCAGATTCCCGTTGGTGGATAGGGTGGTACGGTTCCTTTTCTTTTTCTCGGACACAAAACAATTACTACACAACCTACGGTTGGGACACAACTTCTGGGTGGAGCTGTACCTATAGTAGGGGGACCAACCTTGCCTTTTGGACAAAAGATACCTCCTGAATTGGCCCAGTATTGGACTCAACTTTTACAGAACTTTCCTCGGAATGATGGGGGGCAACAAGTTGTCCCTACCATTGTCCAAACTTATCCCAGGGTAACTAATCCTATTTGGGGTTCGGGTCAGACTACTCAACCCCAGGCCCCTACTCAAACTCAAGGTTACAATCCTTGGGGTTACTATCCTATCCATCCACCACAGAGTCAGTCAGAGCCTTCCCTTTATGGACAGTCTGCCTACGCTCCTATTGGTTTGTCGACGGGGCTTCCACGCCAAAGCCATCAATACCCACAAGTAAACCGACAGTTGCCTTTCCTCGCTACTTTGGATTTGCCAGATTTTTCTAGGATTCTAAATGATCCTATTTGTCACTCTCCCCAATGGCCTGCTATCCTTGCTAAACTTCCATCGGACATTCCGAAATTCGATGGCAAGCCGGGAGAGGACCCAAATAATCATGTCATGACTTTTCATTTATGGTGTTCGTCCAACTCTATGATGGATGACTCCATTCGTCTACATCTTTTTCAAATAACTCTTACTGGTTCCGCTGCGAAGTGGTACATTGAATTGCCACGAGGTTTCTTCTCCGATTTTAATACCCTGGCTATGGATTTTCTTACACATTACCAGTTACCGATCCGTTATGATACCGGGACTGAGATTTTAACTTCTTTTAAACAATCTAAAGGCACCCATATCTCGGATCATATACATGAGTGGAGACGGCGATGACGTCTCAACAAACTTGAGCTCCCTGATCAGTTACTGGCAGAATGGTTCACGGAATCCTTTGTGAACGAGATTGGTAAGGAAATCGCCATGGGTGGCGTTGTTACGGAGGAGCAGGCTATAAGTCGTGCCCAATATCTTGATCTCATTTATTCGCAAACGGGAACATTGTACGATTTTCTACCTGACCTACCCCGTCCTGGTACTTCCAGCGCTTCAACTACTCCAGCTGCCTCGCATGCAGCTGATGGTGTAATTGGTTCTACTCATACCCACTCACATTTCGTTTCAACTAGAACCCCTAAATCCAATTCTTCTAATGTTCAGAATGCTCTGTCTCCTGCTCCTCCCGCTGGTAAAACCTCTCAAGTGAACGTTGTTCAAGCTACACCTACTGGTAAGAATAAATCCAAGAAAGGGAGAGGCAAGAATAAGGAGAGTAAAAATAATAATCCAAATGAAAAAACCAAAACACCGCCTGCTGACGATCGGGATAAGCGTAAGCCTCGCTACCCTTGCCTTATCTGTGGTGACGATCACTACATGAAGGATTTTCCTAGACGTGCCAAGGTTAATAAGTTTCTTCAAGGAACGCCCAAACCCTCTACACCGACAGTCTTGTCCCAACCCTTCCCGTCTCAGCAACATGCCTCTTTGGTCATTCATGACCAACCATCTACATCTACGACATCATATGTTTTGATGTGCACCGGTGATTCTAAGAACAATTATGTTGCCATCGCAACTAGAGCCAAAGACTATTCTCCATCTAAGGAGAAGGTTGATGATTTACCTCCCGATTTGGTACAACCCTCTCCTCCGAATCCACCTACGAACGGTCCTCTTCATCTCGAAAGACCGAGCCTTGATACAGTCCTACGACCCCCAAAAGGTGTCGTTAAGAAGTCGTCATTCAATCCTCATGCTCGTGCGGCCTAGAACTATAGCATTGTCGAGGATCTGGCCCAAGAACCTTCAACAATGTCTGCCCTTGAAGTCCTTCAGTCTTGTCCTGCGCAACGAAGGGCTCTGTTGAAAGCCATAGGTGGAATTGATCCTACAGATTCAAATTTGATAGTCTTTGATTTGGAAGACCATGTTCAAAGGTTACCCCCTCAGCTTGCTTTTCAGTTACAAGTTGTTGTTGCCGACAAGAACATTTTTCGGACGGTTGTTGATGAGGGGGCCTCTACGTGTGTAATGTCTCTTACTTGTTGGAAGGCCATTGGCTCTCCTCCTTTAACGGAATCACAAAATACTATGAAAGCCTTTAATGGATCTAGTTTTAAGCCTTACGACGTTCTTTCCTCGTTGCCTGTCTCTCTAGAAGGTAAGACCGTCCAAGTCGAAGTGGAAGTTTTCGATACTCCCTTAGATTATAATCTTCTTCTTGGTCGTAGCTGGGTAGATTCCATGCACGCTGTGGTGTCAACACTTTTCCGGGTCTTACGATTTCCTCACCAGGGAAAAGTGGTTACAGTTGATCAACTTGCCTTCTTTAATTCCAATACTCGCACTGGAAATGTGTCGTTTATAGCTAAAACCCCACCGGGTTACGAGAATGTTGGCGTCGGTCTCTTGAAAGATTCTTCGTTAATGTGTACTTTTCCCATACCACCACCACCCGATATTCTACGCCCATCAGTTGCTTCGATTAATATGATCTCCACCATACCTCATGAGATTCCAATGTCTTTTGACCCTTGGATAGTCCCTGATCCCGTCGATCATCCTCGTTTCGGCGACGTTTTGTCGTTAAGTCCGATTGAGTCTGCTTATCATGCGATTCAATCAGCAACACATTCTACACCTTCTCTTGAGGAGTTATCTCCCGATCCTTTCCGTGTCATCTTTCCCACTGACGAGATGATTATGTCCGTCATGGCCAACACACCTTGGGACGATGGACATCATCGTTCCATCCTGTTTCTGGAACAACACACTCTCGAGAATTATAAATGGATTTCGACTCCGTCGACCGTTGTGGTCATATCGACTGTTCTCGGATCTACACATGATGTGTTTACGGAAGGGAACCTCAGCAATATTTCTCCCACGATACCTATTGATATTTCAGTTAAACCTGGGATAATTGAAAATGTTCACATTGGAGCTTCGTGTACTCCAGAGGAAACTGTCACCTACACAGCTTTGTTCAAGGAATTTCGTGATATCTTTGCCTGGAGTTACGAAGAGATGCCAGGTATCGACCCTGCTATTGTCGTGCATGAGATTAAAACGTACCCTGTAGTTAAACCAATACGACAGCGCCTCCGTCCTGTCCATCCACGTAAATCCGCAACCATCAAACTCGAAGTTGAAAAACTTCTCAAAGCCGGTTTTATTTATCCCGTGGCTCTGACAGAATGGGTTTCTAGCCCCGTACCGATTGACAAGAAAGGAGGTAGTATATGTGTTTGTGTTGATTATCGGGATATCAACAAAGCATGTCCGAAGGACAACTTTCCAACCCCTTTTGTCGACCTGATCGTCGATGACTGTACCGACAGCGAAATCTTTTCTCTTATGGATGGATTCTCCGGCTATAATTAAATTAACATCGCTCCTAAGGACCAACATAAAACTGCTTTTATTTGTCCTTGGGGTACTTTCGCCTACAGGAAACTTCCCTTCGGTCTTAAGAACGCAGGTGCTACGTTTCAGCGTGCTATGTCTTATGCGTTTCACAATATAAAGCATATCGTTCAACCTTATTTGGACGATTTGCCAGCTCATTCTTTACGCCGATCCGAGTCGATCACCCTAATCATCTCCGAGCAATTTTCGTTCGTTGTCGGTTTTATCGCATTCGTCTAAACCCTCATAAGTGTGTCTTTTGCGTAGAGTCTGGCCGTCTCCTCGGTTTCATTGTTTCACATCAGGGGATCCGGGTAGATCCTATCAAGTTTGAGGCGATTCTTAATCTCCCTCCTCCTTCTTCACTGCGCCAGTTACAAATTTTGCAGGGGAAAGAAAACTTTCTTCGTCGCTTCATCCCGAATTACGCTGAGATTACTTGGGGTTTTACACGTCTTCTAAAGAAAGGTTCAGAGTTTGTCTGGGATAAGGTTGCTAACAATGCTTTCGAAGCTTTAAAATTGTCCCTCACGAAAGCTCCTCTTCTTTTCCCTCCTGATTATGGTCGGGATTACTTTCTTTATCTAGCTGCTTCCGAGTATACTATCGACATGGTCCTTGTTCAGGAGGATGATAACCATGATGAACATGTTATCTATTAGTTGAGTAGAAGTCTATCATCAAAGGAAATCAAGTACCAACATGTTGAGAAACTGGCTTTGGCTGCTGTTCAAGCAGTTCAACGTTTTCGTCATTATATTCTCTCCAGAAAAACTACAGTGATTTCACATTATAACCCCATGCAACATATATTGACACGTCAATTGCTGGGGGGGAAGTAATCCAAGTGGATTGTCATTCTCCATGAGTTCGACTTGGAATTCAATCGCGCCACGTCGAAGAAATCCTTAGTTTTCGCAGAGTTAATTTGTGATTTTCCCCACTCTGCCACGGAAAACGTAGCAGTTGATTCGTTACTGGATGAATCACTTTTCCTTATCAGTACCGAAGATATTTGGTACATAGATATCATTATATATCTCCAAACTCAATCTTTCCGGCTTGCTTTGTCCAGTAATGAACGACGTCGCGTCCGTTATCCAACACGTCATTATATTATCCTTGGTGATACTCTTTACCATCGAGGCATTGACTCTGTCTTTCGGCATTGTTTGTCTTTTGAAGAAGCTGAGAAAGCATTGAATGACTGCCATTCAGGAGCATGTGGTGGTCATATGTCTGGGTATGCTACTGCCTAGAAAATATTACGTGCAGTTTACTTTTGACCTTCCTTATTCATTGACTGCATTACTGTTGTTCATAAGTGCCATGCCTGCCAGACCTATAATCAGAAGATTCGGTCGCATCCTGCTCCCCTTCATCCTGTAGTCTCAGTAGGTCCTTTCGAAAAATGGGGCATTGATTTCATGACATGTCACCCTCACTCGGCTGGGGGGCATGGTTACATTATTGTAGCTGTTGATTATTTTACAAAGTGGGCCGAGGCGATGCCGACATTCGACAATACTGGGAAGACTACAACTTTATTTATTTTCAACCATGTCATCACTCATTTTGGTGTTCCTCAGGCTATCGTTACCGATCACGGTAGTCATTTTAGGAATTATATGATGTCTGAACGTACAGAGAAGTTGGGCCTTCGTCATGATAGCTCAACACCCTATTATCCACAGGCTAATGGCTAGGTCAAAGCAATCAATAAAGTTCTTATAACGATGATTCGACGGATGATAGGAATCCATAAAACTAGCTAGCACACGATGTTGTTTTCGGCATTGTGGGCGTATCGGACATCTGTTAAGTCTTCCACGAGATTCACACCTTTTCGATTAGTTTATGTCATGGAAGCCATTCTGCCAATAGAATGTGAAATACCTTCTTTGAAGCTAGTTGTAGAGCTCTTACCTAACACTTCTGTCGAAGAGGAACGTCTGTTGTATTTGATGCGATTAGACGAGACTCGCCGTGACGCTACTCTTGTAATCGAAGCCTAGAAGAAACGTGTTAAGGCACAGTATGACAAGCATGTCAAACCTCGTGTCTTCTCTGAAGGAGATCTTGTTCTTCTGTATGAACAAGATAAAGATGTCTTAGGAGTTGGGAAATTCGAACCAATGTGGCATGGGCCTTACATTGTTAGCAAAGTTCTTGAAAAAGGAGCGTATGAGCTAGTGGATTATGATGGTGTACCTTTGAGTGAACCCATAAATGGGTTGTCCTTAAAGAAGTACTATGCATGAGTCATTTGTGCACTAGTACTTGTATTTTATGTATCATACTGCGTGTGTGTGTTACTTTTAGTTTTTCTTTTGACGTTATCTAGTCTCTGCCCTTACGTGATGTTGTGTTTGATTGCCAGATGTCAGAGTATTCGCTACCTTATATTGTCTTCGTCGACGGTGCTAGCCGTAGTACTCAGAACCTAGTTTCCGTTGCCTGGGCAATCTATGTCCCAACAAACGAGCTTATATCTTTACAAGGTGTATGTCTTGGCCAAGCAACCAACAACATCACAGAGTATAGTGCCATTGTGGAATTACTGGTTGATGCTATCTCTCTTGGAATTCGTCATTTTGTTGTCCGACTTGACTCGCAGCTGGTAGTACTACAACTAAGTAATGTCTACTCTATTCGAAGTCCTACTTTATTGAGGGTATATTTGCGAATTCGCCTCTTGGAACGACACTTTGATCATATTGAATATCAACACATTCCTAGATGTCTCAATACATTGACAGATGCTTTAGCTAATTATGTATTGGACAGGCATTTAAATCATTTATAAATCAAACACATTAAATTGTACACAATGTAAAGTAAGCCGGTAGAAGCCATGTATATATATATAACGATCAAAGTTTGTTTTTACAAAATGTTTGTCTGAAGACCAAAAGATCAAAAAAATTGAAGCCCATAGCTTCTACATAATGACATCAAGGATGATTTTCACGATAACACACTAAGGTCCTAGCAACTCTGCGGAGCAGTCGACCCATAGAGGCAGAGACTCCCACAGTGTGACACTGATCGCGTCATGGAATCTCCTCCAGAGTCATATCTGGAACGTCGGCCATCAGACCCTCTAAGTTCTGCTCCACTGTCAGATAGTCCTCGACATACTGTGGAACTGCTACTGCTGCCTCTCCTCAACGCTGGACAGGAGAACTACTAGTAGGTCTATATGCCCCAACGTCTGTGTTATCAATAAAAATTTGGTGTTAGTCTTTAGATAAATCTAAAAATACAAAAAACATTTAAAAAGATAAAATTGGTGTGCTTCTTACCGAGGTCTCCCCACTGTGAATCCTCAAGTAGTGCAAGGTCAGGATCTTCGCGGAAATCCAAGCCAGCTTATGCATAATCTTCTACCATCAACACCTGGCCTTGAAGCCAGTCGAAGAAGAGATCGTCATACCTGACGATCGGTCCTGCCACATGTTGATCCATGAGTTGACACCATCGTAACATCCGTGGATCCCTGGGACCCAGAAAGTGCCACTCAGACTGAAGTCTAAACACAGGGACCCTCTCACAGAAGAAGGACACTAACAGAGATCCATATCCGAACTGTTTTAGATCTCCATGCCTGCATTTAGTCAACTGTTTTTTGAGACTACGTAAAACTGCATCAACCCAGTTGAATACCCGGGGCTCAGTACACTCGATGGCATACTGAAAATAGCTTTGCAAAGTCATATGTGGAGTAGCACTTCTCTCCATCCGAGCAATGATAAAGAGAATGGTGCGGAGAGTCAAATCAGTCACTCCCCAAATGGCCACTTTCCCTTTCTGTCGTTCAACCTCAGGCACGCAGTACTGCCTGCAATACTCACTCATTTTTAAACCGCCCCTCCGGCTACCGGTCAAACTGACATAGGACCCTCGCCTGGATAAACCAGTTAAGAAATATATCTCCTCAATGTCGATAGTTAATGTGTGAGCTCTGACATTAAAAACTTGCTGGTTCGGATCCCACATCCGGACTAAGTATTCCAGCAATCAAACTTGGGCTCTCATGCCCGGGATGCGGAAATATTTCAAGAGACCGCAATATCTTAAAGAAGCAATGGTCAGAGGGTGATTTTCAGCGTTTGTATTATCTTCCTCGTGTTCCCATTCTTGCCATTCGAGCACCATGATGATGGCTATTAACCTGCATGAGAAACATATGAAGATGGTTAATAATCTTAAACATGGAAAAATTCTTTCTTTTGGCTAAACGTTGCATAATTTTTTAAAACTTTGCGTTGTTCGCAGGTGGCCTATTGCACACAGTGCAAAATTATCGCAGGCTACCTTAGGCCCACCTGCGAGAATGGGGCATTCTCGTAGGTCCCGTATGGGCAGCCTGCGAGAATTCCTCTACACGCATAGGGTTTTAAAAATCAATTTAAAACTTGACTTTTAACCAAAGAAATCATAAATTTGAACCATGAAAAGGTAGAGAATGGAGAGCTTACCAAAATAATGCAGACGACTCGTGGAATGATCGCCCAAAGCTCCCAGAAATCAACACTGAAGGTAGAAGGTAAAATGGAGGTTTTTTGAACTCAAATGGTAAAAGGGTAAAATGATATGATAAAATGTGTTATGGATTTATTTTATTTACTTTTTACTATGTCAAAAGTGGATTTTTTATGTTTATTCATTATTTAACCCTAATTACTAATACGGAAATGAGTAAAATGACTTGCAGGTAACAAATACGGATGATTATGGACAAAACTTTTACGGTGTGGTGTGATTTTGTTTGTTTTCTATGGCTTTGACATAAAACCTCGAGCGCCTTTTATCCGTTCTTGCACTTGCGACAAACATAAGAACGTGATCAAGCGTTGTTTTATCTCTTTTTTGGGCTCGCTGTGGTTACACGAAAAAGGAACCCCCCTGGAGTTATCTTTAAATTCTTTTCAGACTCTCTAAATAGGAAAAGATTGCCGAGCGACCTTGCTATTTTCACGCTCGATAAAGTATTTGATGTATGCGTCCTTCGAGCGATAGTTTAACCCTTTTTCGGTCTCGTTGGACTACTGTACGAAAAAGGAACTGAGAGAGTTCTCTTTTAAGGGTTTTTCCAAAATCTATAATCTTGAAAAACCTTCGAGTTTACTATCTCTGGACTCGTTAAAAAAACATTGACAGACCTGTGATGGGACCGAACCACTCCTTCTTAGGGTTCGTAAAAAATACTCTGAGGGACTCGTCTGAAGGATGAGCTTATATCAACAAGCATATGTGATCCTCTTCAAGCTTGCGTAAAAATAAAGAGGTACTTTCCAGAAATGGTGGGGGAAAATTTGGGAAAGGGATATGTTTCATCTTTGTATTTGAACATGACACCCCCTATTCATCATCTGAAGCCAGTTTGGGTAATCCATTTGTCTCTCATTCGATTTGATATCAAGGTCATTCCATGTGTCGTCTTTGAGTCAATGTTTCCAAATCATTGGTCGTGTCATCCATATGTTCAAGAGAAGTCCGTCTGAAACCTCTATTTGAGTCGGCCATCTATAGTTATCCATTCTCTTCGTGTCAGCCTTCCCTGTGTCCGAAGTCTAATTGCTACGTGCTCTGTTTCACTTTCAAACTCTATTACTCATTTCATGTCATTGATGGGGGATACATCAAGGCCCTCCTATGACGAGTCTTGTTCCGTCGACTTCAGCACATTATTCGGAATCAAGGCTTAGAAATTATTCAGTACCTTGGAGCTTGCATGCTTCAATGGCAGGTTCCTCGCTTTCGACAGTGGGTTTACATCATTGACCCCTGATCGAGAAATTCCGTCGGGTGTTCGACACCAACTCATTTATTCACAGTTGATGGATTGTACTGTAGTACCTTGGGAATCATTGACATCAATGGTGATTTCCCTCGCACTTGTTAACGGTTGCATCAATGGCCGGTAATCAAGTGGTTTCTACCATGTTCGACTTCAACACATGCAATCATGGTTAGATTCATACTTTGAGCAATGATATTGAAGACCCTGGATATTATCTTTATGATCCAGGTTGCGATGGAGTATATGTATAATTTGCAACACATAGATCCACTGTGTATGTTTCGTGGCTATGTCGTCTTGATTGAAAATTTGTCGCACAGATCCACAGTGTATTCAGGTGGCTGTGCTATATTATGACTGCATGGATCCACAGTGTATGATTGGTGGCTATGACCTTGGTTTATGATGTCGTCAGTCGATGATCTGAGTATGGGAATGCCTACCTCAGGAATTGGTATACATGATATTTTGTTGATGCTTGGATGTTTGTAGGTCTCTGATTAGATGTGCTCTTGGTTCTTGACACACACATGCAACTTGCAAAGTCTATCGACTGTCACTGATTCCACTCTCAGACTTTGGGGGGCATTCTATTATCCACAATTTTGGTCATCGTGATGATGCTATGATAATGTTATGATGATGGAAAATCAAGCTCTTCACTAAGAATACTTTCCTGAGAAAAGTTACATTTATCTGCTTCCAGAAATCATGCTTTTAAGGGATGTTCGCAGGCTACTTATATATCTGCCTGCGAGAATGCTTGATTCTCGCAGGCTGCATTAAGCTGGAGTGTGAACAGTTCGCACTGTACCTAATTGCCAGGGTGCGAACATCTTCTTAAAGAGGAAAAATATGAAGTTCTTTAGCCTTCTAGAAGGGAATCTTCGAGAAGAATGAGTTGGCTAACGAATGGTTATCTAAGAGCTGGCATTCCATATATCTTGGGATCATTTCCTATCCAAGTAACTAAACTATCTTCTCCTATATATTGAGGAGATTTCTCATGGAAAAGGTTAAGAGAAAGCTAGCAAGAGATTGATTGGAGATTTATTGAAAGCCTGTGTGAAGGACTGATGCTACAACAGCTAGAGACAACAACAAGGTCATCAAAAGTAGTTGATTTTCTTCATGCATGAGCAAGTGTGTGTGTCAGAGCTAGGAGCCATCGAAAGAAGACCTACGACATCAAGGCTCAAGTTGTAAGTTTCACTTTCAATTAATTCAATACAGTAATATGTCCCTTTCCCATAGAGATGATGTCACTTTATTACATAATTCCTTGATCATATGTATAGATTAGCTATTGGATATATTAATCTGCCTTTACCCCGATTGGTTTGTGTTGTTGTGATTTGAACGACGCAAGAGAATTGGAGCAAATATTGGAACAATAGAGACATAAGGAAAGCGTTCATAAGGTATGTCATAATCCTTATCTCTTAATTCATTCAATAGGCTAGATCTAGGGAAAGTGTATTATTCTATCCTATTTTGTTCTAGATCCAGGTGGATCTAGGGAGATCGGTTCATGTCCGCACTTACAATGACATCTCCTCTATATTATACAATGATCTAAGCTTTGAAGGGGAAGATTCGACGACCGTCATGACTGTCGAGGATAAGGCCACATGTCGAGTAGAAGAATGTGCAGAACTGAGAAACCGCACATAGAATGAAATGTTGATCATGAACTTCAACGGAGTCGTAAAAAAGGAAGGAGCATGGGTCGATGTATGGATAAGTCCCCCCAAGGTGGGAAAAAAAATCTTCTCTTATAAACTCACCTTTGATTGTAAAAATAACATGGTTGAGTACGAGGCATTGATTTTGGATCTGAGAGTTTTGAAAGAGTTGGGCGCAAAGAGGATAGTGGTGCATGGAGATTCTGAGCTCATCATAAACTAAATGAAAGGTATATACCACTCCAAGCACCCCAGACTAAGGGCATATAGGAACCTAGTGTTGGGTCTACTAGAATAATTATCAAAGTATAATTTATCAGTGATCCCAAGGGGGAAGAATCAAATTGTGGACGCCTTGGCCACCTTGACTTCAGTTTTTAAAATTCCCATTTTTCCCAACAAAAAGTATGAGATCAAAGTAAAACACAGGCCGACGGTACCCTATAATATCAAGTATTGGCATGTGTTTGAGGATGATAAACAAATGGATATATTTCTCCAAATGAGCGACGAGTTTGCTAATGTGAACATCGATGATGAATGTTGTTGCAAAGAAGATGAAAGTGCAGCGGTGCATGGTAACGATGACCCCTTTTAGAATGAGATAGCTGGAAGGGACATAGTGCAGCTAAATAATAAAATCATCCCCAAAGGATTGGTTCCATTGGAAAATTTGCTTGATGAAAATGATGTGGACAAAAAACCCAAGATCACTGCGAATGATGAGGAAATTCGAGGATTGCAACATCAAGACCCGAGAGAATCTAAGGATAATCAAATTGTCAAAGACACTCAGTCCGGAGATCAAGTAGAGATACATCAATCTCATGAAATATTTTCCTAACGTTTTCACTTGGAGTTATGATGACTTGAAATTCTACGACACTAGAGTGAATCAACACGTCATTCCCCTCAAATAAGATAAAAAGCCTTTCAAGAAAAAGATAAGACGGATAAATCCCTTGCTATTGTCGCTAATTGAAAATGAGGTAAAGAAACTTTTTGAAGCCAAAAATATTGTTTCTTTAATATTTTCAAAATGGGTTGCCAACCTTGTACCTGTAAGGAAGAAGAGCAGGGAAATAAGGTTATGCGTGGATTTTCTAAATTTGAACAGAGTATCCCTCAAGGACAACTACCTTCTTCCTAAGATGGACTACATCTTGCAAAAGGTAGTCGGATCCCAAAAGATTTCCATGCTGGATGGTTTCTCAGGCTACATTCAGATCATGGTGCACCTAGATTACCAGGAAAAAACAACCTTCACGACACCATGGGGGACGTTCATGTATGTGAAGATGTTGTTTGGTATTATGAATGCTGGAGCTACTTTTCAGAGGGCTATGGATATAGAATTTGTTGAAGAAAAGGACAAATTTATCGTGATCTACCTAGATGACATTACAATGTATTATGACTCCGATGAACAACATCTTGAGCATCTGAAGAAGGTCTTTCATAAATGCAGAAAGTTCGACATATATTTAAATCCAAAAAAATCACATTTCGGCGTGAAATAATTGAAACTGTTGGGGCACATTATATCAAAGGAAGGTATAAAGATATATCCCAATAGGGTATAAGGAATTATGAATATCATCACCCCTCAGAGCAAGAAGGAGGTACAATCCTTCCTGGGAAAGGTGAATTTCTTGAGAAGATTCATCCCAAATCTAGCTGAAATTATAAAGCATATTACAAGCATGCCTAGAAAGGGTAATGATATCAAATGGATCCCCAAAGCCAGGAGATCATTTGAAGACATCAAGTTAGCTCTAACCAAATCTCCTGAATTGGCCAGCACAAATTTCACAAAGGATTTTATCTTGTTCTCTTTCTCCTCAGAGCACACCATCGTTGGTGTACTATTACAGAAGGATGACCAAAATTTTGTGTAAGTTTTAAACCTATGAAGTAAAGCAATGCATACAGATTCTTAAGAAAAACAGAAATTAATTAATGGCTCATACACATAGTACACATAGATTTATGTTGGAAACCCTTAACTGGGAGAAAACCAACCTTCCTTGGTGTCGCACATTTCAACTCTTCATTGTATTAATTTAACCATTCACCATACAATATATAAAATGTTTTAGTTATTCTGTAGCTACCAAAACCCTAATCCCTTAATCCGGGATTAATTTAGAAAACCACTAAAAATAGCAAAATCCACTAAAATAGAAAAAATCGCCCATAGTTGAATGTTGCACGTAACCAAGGGGGCCAAACCTGCCCCCCTGGGACCCCCCCAGGAAAACATCCAGTGCACATGACACAATGAAGGAAGTTGGGATCGTCAGACATAGTTGTCGAATCTGACGCACCCACACACACACATGCAAAGAATATAACACATATCCAACATTCTCCCACTTGTTGTTTTCTTTGCATACGAGGGTTCAAATGCTTAAATAGTCTACAATCCAGGGAACCAATGCCCATTGTTACTCTACACCAGGAGAACTTCTCTGTGCACATGAACTTTGTCAATGAATATGCAACATTCTTCAAAGTGTCAACCTTTTATAGAAACACCTTCTTTTCTTCAACCATGTCTCTCACAAAGTGATATTGAACATCATTATGATTTGTCTTAGAATGATAAGTTGGGTTCTTTTCCAGGAATATTGCACTCTAACTGTCACAATCTAATATCACTTCTTGTTGTACCAACCCAATACCTGAACACAATCTCTATAACCATACTTCTTCCTTTCTTGCATGAGTGGTTGCCATGTATTCAACTTTTGTAGTTGAGAGTGCCACTACAACCTGTCTTTTGCTCATCCAACTGATTTCTCCTCCAAATAGGTTAAACACATACCCACTTGTAGATATTTTGGGATCCATATCTCCAGCCCAATCTGCATCAACAAATCCATGTATGTCTACCACTCTGTCCAATCCTGGTCTTACTTGGTAGCATAATCCATAAGTGGTAGTGCCACAAAGATACCTAAAGACCCTCTTTACTGTTGTCCAATGCTATTTCCATGGTTTAGAAATATACCTGCTCAAAAATACCACTGCATGTGCAATGTCCGTTCTAGTACAAACCATTGCATACATCAAACTGCCAACTGCACTGCCATACGAAACATGGGACATGTCCTCTTCTTCTTCCTGTGTCTTGGGACACTGATTTGTAAATAACTTTACACCTATAGGAATAAGAACCTTGATCGGTTTACTTCCATGCATATTAAACCTCTGCAATATCGTCTCAACATATTTTCTCTGTTTCAATCAGAGTTTCTTGTTTTCACAATCTCTTTTAATCTCCATTCCCATAATGAAGTTAGGAACACTAAGATATTTCATGTCAAATTTGGAGGATAGTTGTGATTTCACCTCCTTGATAACATTCATGTTATTTCCTACCAACAACATGTCATCAACATACAACACTACATAAATGAAGTGATTACCAACCTACTTGGAATATACATAGTGATCAACTCTGCTTCTCACAAATCCCAATCCAAGGATGTATGTGTCAAACTTTTGGTACCACATCCTAGGTGATTTCTTCAGACCATATAGTGACTTATTTATCTTACAATCCAACTCTTTCTTTCCCTTCACTACAAAGCCTTATGGCTTCTTCAGGTAGATTTCTTCTTCCATATCCCCGTGTAGGAATGTTGTCTTCACATCCATCTGTTCCACTTCAAGATCAAAAGCAACAACAATATATAAAATAAATCTAATAGACGTTAACTTGGAAACAGGAGAAAAAATATCACCAAAGTCAGTTCCCTCTACCTGGGAATAACCTTTTGCTACTAATCGAGCTTTGTATTTCTCCACTTTTCCTTCTGCATTAAACTTCTTCTTAAACAACAATTTTATACCAACATATTTTCTTTCAAATGGCAACTCAACTATATACCATGCCTCATTCTTATCCAAGGCATCCATTTATTCAACCATGGCCTTATTCCATAGTTTACTATCCTTTGAATTCACTACTTCCCTAACAGTTCTGGGATCATCATCAGTAATAGATAAAGTAGAATTGGAACGCAAATCAGGTTGACTATACCTTTCTGGTTTCCTCCTTTCTCTCACCGATCTCCTCAATACTGGGGTATGAGGTTATTCTTCTTCTGCTTCATCTTCTTCAAATGATTCAGATTTTGCATCATCCAAATCAAGCTCTATTTTCTCAGGTTCTTCCTTCCTTGGTAGGAATTCCTATTTGGAAACATCTTTTGCCTCTCTAAAAACAACATCCTGACTGTAAATAGTCTTCTTAGTTTCTGGGTTCCAAAGCTTATAGCCTTTCACACCATCTTTATAACCAATAAAGATACACTTTTCAGATTTATTATCCATCTTACTCCTATTTTCCTTTGGAACATGTACATAAGCATCACAACCAAACACTCTAAGATGTTCAAGAGAGGGTTTCTTTCCATTCCATACCTCGTGTGGAGTTTTATCATCCAGTGTTGATGAGGGTGATTGATTGACCAGGTAACATATTGTACCCACTGCCTCTACCCAAAATTCCTGTCCTAACTCAGCACCACTAAGCATTCTCCTTTCTTTTTCCATCAGTGTCATGTTCATCCTTTCTGCAACACCATTCTACTGAGGTTTGTATGGAGTAGTCTTATGTCTTTATATACCACACTTCTTATAGAATTCTTCGAATTCATTTCCACAGAATTCTCCACCATTATCTGTCCTCAATACCTTTATTTTATTTTCTGCCTGATTTTCTACCAGAGCCTTAGACTCTTTAAATTTATCAAATACCTCATATTTATTTCTAAGAAAATAAATCCATGTTTTCCTTGAGAAATCATCTATGAATGAAACATAATAATAGATTTACATAGGGGTGGAACAAGAACATGTCCAAACACATCATTGTGTATCAACTCTAAGATCCCCTTTGCTCTTGTAGCACCAGATGTGAATCTTACTCGATTATGTTTACCATATATGCAATGTTCACAGAAATCAAAATCCAGAGAGAAATTAGACATACCTTCAACCATACTTTTAACGTGTAGTGTTCAAAGGCCCTTTTCTCCAATATTCCCTAGTCTTTGATGCCACAAAATGGTCTTCTTTTCAAGAAAAGTATTGGTCTTTTCTCATTCATTTCTCTGCTTAGGGACAACAGAACTGTTACACCCATTATTATAAGTTCTTCCCAATAAATCATACAGAGTTCCACACCAAACTCCCCTCATCAACATCATTGCCCCTCGTACCATCTTGCAAGTTCCCTTTCCCAATACAGTATCCACTCCTGCATCATCCAACTTGCTTATAGATATTAGGCTCCTGGCTAGTTTTGGAATGTGCAGAACCCCATGGAGAGTTCTAATCCTTCCATATTTTAGCAACAACTTAACCCTTCCACGTCCCATGATTTTTGTTGTCGATTCATCTCCTAGGAATACATCACCACTATCATATTTTTCATATTCCCATAAACACTCCCTATGAAGAGTCATATGATATGATGCACCTGAGTCGATCAACCATACATCATGGCCTGCATGTGTACCTATAGATGTCAGGTAAACATCATCTCCTTCTTCAATGGAGGTTTTATCCTTTGTGGAAGAGGTACTATCATATCCCTTTGGTTTATCAACCTTCTTAGACTTGCAATCTTTCTTATAATTCCCTGTTTTACCACACTTCCAACATTTGGTTTATCAACCTTCTTAGACTTGCAATCTTTCTTATAATTCCCTGTTAGCTCTACCCGTAGGCTGTGTACCAGAATCCACAATGATCCATTGTTCTTTGTGTACAAGAAGTTCCTCCATCTTGAGCTTCCATAGCTCAATTTTTTTACCGTTGAACTTCTCTATCTTGATTATAGAAGAGCTCTCCATTCCTCTTTCTACACTCAAATCACCACTGCAAAAGCTCCCACTAAACCCAGGTTTATCACGGACCCAAGATAAACTTGATCTATCAAGACCGAGCCAAACCCTCAACAACAAAGGTGTCCCTCTGAAGCCAAAAATTAGATCTGATACCACATGTAAGTTTTAAACCTATGAAGTAAATAAATGCATACAAATTCTAAAGAAAAAAATAAATTAATCAATGGCTCCTACACATATTACACATAGATTTATGTTGGAAACCCTTAACCGGGAGAAAACCAGTCTTCCTTGGTGCCACACCTTTCAAATCTTCATTGTATTAATTTGCCCATTCACCATACAATATATACAATTTTTTAGGTATTCCGTAGCTACCAAAACCCTAATCCCTTAATATAGGATTAATTTAGAAAACCGCTAAAAATAGAAAAATCCGCTAAAATAGCAAAAACCACGCAGAGCCGAACGTCACGCGTAACCAGGGGGGGGGGNACCCCCCCCCCCCAGGAAAGCGCCCGGTGCAAACGACACAAAAAGTGAAGGAAGTTGGGATTATCAAACACAGTTATTGAATCTGACGCGCCCACACACACATATGCAAAGAATATAACACATACCCAACATTTTGAAAATCCTATGGCCTACTTCGGAAGGACGATGAGAGACTCCCCACTGAGGTATGATATCATGGAAAATAAAGCATACGCATTGGTGAAATCCCTCAAGGAGTTTAGGACTTATATAGTACATTCTCACGTTATTGCTTATGTGCCCAGTGTTGACACAGGGGCAGACCCAGGCTTCATCTCTTATAGTGCACCAACAATCCTTAACTACTGGCCCTTTCAGAAACACCTGCAAATTAGATGCAGTCTCACTCGAAGTAGAAATAAGGGGGGGTTGCAAGGCATAGGTGTCTACAACCAGAGGAAATGCAAAGTGATTCCAAAACTCAACGTAAACAATCTAGATATTCTTTACCACTCTTATGCTTGCTTCACGAAGTTATATATTTGATCTAACAATCATGCAATGATAGTATAAAAGATAACAAATAACAAAACATTGACCAAAAAGACAATAATATATACATGATTCACCCTCTCCCTAGGGCTACATCCACAGAATTGTGTTTCTTGATTTATTAGGTGAAAGCATACAGTTCTATCTATGCACTTAACTACAAATCTTGTCTCTTTCTCTTCCCTCCCTGCACACACAGATGCAAGGTTGATCTTCACACCCAACTGTAAGGTTGATCTTCACACCCAGCTGAAGATCTAGAATACAGACTCAATATTTCTCTCAACAACAATAATCAACAATAACCAACAATGAACATCATACGAATGAATAATTGATCAACCCTCTCGAATCTCCTAGACCTTTATATATACATTACATGACTTCTCAGACAACCTTAGACCAAATCCTAGGTGTCAAAACCCTAGATCCAAAACCCTAGGTGCTGAAACCCTAGGTCCACTTGACCCACATTTTTAGGGCTTCGCCAGCTTATCCTTCCTCCTTTTCCACGAGGTTCTCCAAAGTATCTGTTGGTGTCTTCTTTCACTTGTTGATTTGTCCACAATCCCTCTTCTTTGTTGCTTTATCTTCCTTGATATTCTCTTCCAATGGCTAGATTTTCCTTTACTTTGCTCCTTCTTTTCTGCTTCTTTACCCACTTCGACCCTTCTTTGGTTTATGTGCCTTCCGCGTAGTTTGTAGTTCACATTTTTTCCTTAATCTTCGATTACTTACATAACCAAGGGCCAATAGGCCCCCAACACTCACATGCGACTCATCCCGAGTCACTGGAAGATTGAGTCTTCTGTAATACTTCGACTGCAGACTGCATGGAGTAGCCTGTGCTTTTTTCTCTCTCCCTTCTCATGTTGTGCAAACTGTCTTTTCTTTGTCTGGTACCCAATTTCAACTGCACCTGGTACCTAGACCCTTCTTCCTTTTTCTTTTACTGGGGGCTATGAGGTAGTTGGTTGTCACAGTATATCTTCAACCAGCTTCCATTTACTAAACCATCCTTCCATTCTCCATTAAGTGTCTTCAACTATGAAACTCCACCTTCTGTAACATATGCAACTTCAAATGGCCCAAGCCAATGTGTCGTGAACTTCCTTGGATGTTTCATGAACTTGCTTTCATATAACAGTACCAAATCTCCTTTCTTAAACACTTTCTTTTTGATATGTCTGTCATGGTAAGCCTTGTCTCGTTCTTTTTGTACCTGTTGATGAAATCCTGCAATAAATCTGTCTTCCTTTAGTTTGATCAACTGCGCAATCCTTTCTTGAACAATTTCTGTGTCATCCATACCTATAAATACTGCAATTCTTAAACTAGGAACCAAATATTCCATAGGTACCACTTCTTTCAAGCCATAGACTTCAAATTCCTAAGTCAAGGCTTCAATGGTTTTGTTGATGAAGTGTGTGCCTTTATCACTCATAAGGATCTTCTAGCATCCAAATCTGGTTATAATATCCTCAAAGATGAACTGTGTGGTTGTGGCTGCACTACAGTCCTTAACTTCTCTTACTTCTGCCATCTGTTCAAATACTTTGTAGCAGTGATAATGTATCTAGCTCCTGTGCACTTTCCTGGTGGGTTAATAGGTCCCACAAAGTCAATGGCCCATTTCTCAAATACTTGTAATGTTAATTGTGGTGCCAAAGGAATTTCATCCCTTCTAGAAGGCTTCCCTACTCTTTGGCATACGTCACAGGCTCTGTAATAGTCCTTAGCATCCTTGTGTAAAGTAGGCCACCAGAGGCTAGATTTGAGAACCTTTTGCGTTGTTGCTTTCCCTCCATAATGTCCTCCTGCGATGCCTTCATGTGCTTCTGCAAGAATCAATGGTCTTTTTGCCTCCATAATAGACTCCTCAAGATCTCATCTGGTCCTATATTATATAGCTATCCAGCTATAAGTTGAAAGTCATCAGTGTAGACGACCAACTGTTTCTTCTGCATGACGATGTACTTGCAAGGTGCCATTCCTATAGATAGGAACTAAACTATCTCAACGAAGTGATCATCGAATTTTCTGATGGACAATAATTTTGCATCTCGAAGTGTATCCTCCAGGCTAGTAGGTTCCTCTCCATGTTCCAACCTAGATAAGTGATCAGGTCCTTTATTCATTCTTCCTGGCTTAACCACAATTTCAAAGTCATACTCCTGGAATAATAGTATCCATCTACATATTATTCCCCCCAACACTGGATTTTTGACTAAGTACTTCAATATAGAATGATCAGTGAACATCTTAAAATGTTCTCCCAACAAATAGTGTCTAAATTTATGCAGCACATATACCATAGCCAAGCCTTCTATTTTAGTCATAGTATAGTTCCTTTCAACTGTAGAAAGATTCTTGCTAGAAAAGTTTATCGGGTGGTCAATGTCTCCTTCTCTTGGTTGTTCTAAGACTACTCCTATTGAAATGGATGAAGCATCGACATGAACATTGAACTCCTTACTCCAATCTGGAAAGACCAAGATAGGCGCAGTGACCATTTTCTGCTTTAGTGTGTCGAAGCTCTAATGGCATTCTTTTGTCAATTGGAACTTACTATCTCTTTTTAATAGATTCTCCATAGGTGTTGTTATCTATGTGTAGCCCTTGTGTTATTGGATAAATCAGTATATGCGGACACTAACAGATCTCCCTAGATCCACTTGGATCTAGAACAAAATAGGACAGGACATGACGCTTTCCCTAAGAAACTATCATTGAATTTACTACCAAAGGAGGAATGAATGACATACCTTTATATCAATTCCTTAGGTCTTTGTTGTTCCTACTTCACTCCGGTGCTCTTGCGATATCAGATCCAAGGCAACACAAACCAACCAAAGTGAAGATAGTAAAGTATATTCAATGACGACCTATGCATATGATCAAGGAATTATGCAATAAAATAAGAGTAATTTTATGGGAAATGGACATGCCACTATATTATATTAAATGAAAGTAGAATATACAACCATATCGCCTTGATGTCACAAGCTTCCTTTCGGTGGTCCTTTTTTCCAACACACAAACTTTCTCCAAACTTTCATGAAGAAGATCCACTAGGGCTTGATGGACAAATGGAGGCCTGAAGCAACAATTCAAACATGATTCCTCACACAATTCTGAATCTATTCTTTCATCAATTGTTTATTCAATCTTGCTTAACTCTTCCTTGAGAAACCCTTCATTATATAGGAGAAGGAGAGATGGTTAAAGGGATGAGGATGATCCCACTAAATCTGAGAAGTCAATAGTATGCCAACCATGCGAATGCCAACTCATTTTCTAGAAGATGCTCTTCTAGAAACTTTGTAACTTCCTCTTCCTTTTAAGATTTGAAATCGGTTCGCACCCTACCTATAGAGCAGATTGCGAACACCTCGCAGGCTAGGTATAGGGTTGCCTACGAGAATCAAGATTCTCGCACCCTACAACATAGTCAGCCTGGGAACTCATCTTAAAAATATGTTTTATGGAAGAAGACAACAGTCTCTTTTCTCAGGCAAAAGGTCCTTATGAGAGCCTAAACACATAACTGTAGAGACACCACCAGAGTGACCAAAATAATGTGTAACAGAATGCCCCCCAAAGTATGAGGCTGGAACTCATGACAACCGAAATACTTTGTAAAATGTGTGCGTGTGTGTCAGAAACAGGGATCACACCTAATCGTAAACCTACAAACAATCAAGCATCTATAGAATATAATACTAGTTCTGAGGTAGGCATTCCCATGCTCAGACCACAAATGAATGAAATCATAAATGTAGGCCATGGCCACCAATCATACACTGTGGATCCATGTCATCAAAATGCTACATAGCCACCAGGAATACACTATGGATCTATGTGGTAGAAGACACAGATTAGGACATATCCATGCGACATACAAAGTGGATCTATGTGTCAATACAAATCATAAATACTCCAGCGCAACCTGGGCCAAAAAGATGAGACCCAGGGTCTTCAATCCCCTCATTTGAAAAGTATGAATCTAGCCATGTGATTACATGTTTTGAAGTCGAACATGGTAGAAACCACTTGATTACCGGTCATTGATGAAAACCATTAACAAGTGCGAGGGAAATCACCATTGATTTCAATGACTCCCAAGTTACCTAAGTACAGTCCAAATGAATGTGAATAAATGAGATGAAGTCGAACACTCGGTGGAATCTCTCGATCAGGGACCAATGATGTAAATCCACTGTCGAAAGCGAAGAGACCTGCCACTAAGACATGCAAGTTCTAAGGTACTAAATTATTTCTAAGTCTTATTCCCGGATAATGAGTTGGAGTCGATGGAAAAAAACTCGTCACAGGAGGGTCTTGATGTATCCCCCATCAATGACACAAAATAAGTAACAGATTTTGAGGGTAAGTCAAAGTATGAATATGATTTGAAATGGACATAGGGAAGGTTGACATGGTAAGAATGGACAACTGCAGATGACCGACTCAATGGAGGGCTTGTTTGTACTTCTCTTGAACATATGAATGACACAACAACGGTCTTGGTAGCATTGACTCAAAGATGACCCAAGATATGACCTTGTAGTAATTCAGATGAAAGACAAATGGATTTCCCAACCCAGATTCAAATGATGAACAGGGAGTGTCATGTTCAAGAGCTACGCTTACTACCACTAATACAAATACAAAGGCATATCCCTTTCCCAAAATTTCCCCCACCATTTCTGGCGAGTACCTCTTTATTTTTACACAAGCTTGAGGAGGATAAAATATGCTTGTTGATGTAAGCTCATCCTTCGGACAAGTCCCTCGGAGTACATTTAACGAACCCTATGAAGGAGTGGTTCGGTCCCATAAAGGGTCTTTCGATGTTTGTTTAACGAGTCCAAAGATAGAAAACTCGGGGGTTTTTCATGTTTTGAGAGTCTGAAAAACACTTAAAGAGAACTCTCCCAATTCCTTTTTCGTAAATTAGTTCGACGAGACCAAAAAAGTGATAAACTATCACTCATTGAACTTTTCCTTCAAATACTTTTACGAGCGTGAAAAGAACAAGATCACTCGACAATCTTTTCATTTTTATGGAGTGTAAAAAGAGCTTAAAGGATACTCCCTTATCTTCATTGTTTTTGTGTTACCATGACGAGTACGAAAAGATGACAAAAGTATACTCGGTTGCGTTCTCATGTATTTTTTAGCGTGAGAATGAATGAAGACCGAGCTTGAGTTTTTTCCTACAAAACCCTAAAAAGGTATTCGTACATGTGACGAAAAAATGAAAAAATACTTGTACACTGTCGTTCGAGCTTCTAGGTCATCTATCTGCGAAAACCCATATTCACAAGGCTATTAGGGCATTAGGTTCTTTAAGAAAAATAAAAAATAATATAAAAAATTAAATGAGAACTAGTAAAAAGTGAATAAATATGGGTGAAAATCCCTTTTTACCATTTCATTGTTACTTTGCCAAAAACTTGTCCAACACACCTCTTTTTCTCCAAAATTCTTTGCTCGAGTGCGGAAGGTACAAGCGATCATTTGGAAAATGGTTTCGTCCAACGAGGTAATCTCCTGATTCTTCAACTTTTTCATGGATTAAAATCGATTTTTATTGGTAATTTTAAGTGTTTGAGTCCATTTTAGGGTCACTTTTGGTGTCATTCTTCCTTGAGAGGGTCCCACTGCTGCGTCTACAGGTAGATTGGGGTTTACCAGCCCCACGGGATCTGAGGATGATGAGGTGGTGTAACCTCATGTCTCGACATGTATTAGAGCCTATAATCAAATATAACGATTCATTTTTTGACTAGTTGAGGCCCCAGATTTTGATGATCGATGACTACGCATATGCCGGTTTGGATTTTCGAGGAGATCTGGATTTGGTCCTACCGGAGGATGCTCAGTGGGGTGGCTTAGGTAAGAAGTACACATTTGTTATTTTTTAATGCTTTTGTAAATTTTATTATATAAAATGTTTTTATGTCTTTGATCCAAGGACTAATCAAAAATTTCTTTTGACGACACAGATGTGGGGCCGTATCGACCTCCAGGAACGTCTCCCATTCAGAGACGAGGAGAAGTGGATCCAGTGGCAAGATGGGATGTTGAGGAGGCAGTTGAACAGAACTTAGAGGGACTGACTACGGATGTCCCGGACATCGCTATTGGGGAGATGCCAAGACGTTATCAACACCATACTGTCGGTGTGTCTGAGTCTCTTAGTCGACTACTCCGTAGGGTAGCCCGAGAATTTGTATGTTACCGTGAGTGTTATCCATGACGCTAATTTGTAGAAGCCATGGGCTTCATATATTTTGATATTTTGGTACTGGACAAAAACTTTTTGTAAAACTTTTGATCGTAATATATATATATATATATATATATATATATATATATGCAGCTTCTACTGACTTATTTTGTTTTTTATAATACATGTCATGTGTGATTGGTTTTATAAAAGTCTCAGATATTTGTCTAACACATAATTAGCTAGAGCATCAGTCAATATGTTTAGACATCTAGGAATGTGTTGATATTTGATATAATCAAAATGACATTCCAAGAGGCGAATTCGTAGATATACCCGCAATAAAGTAGGACTTCGGATAGCATAGACATTACTTAATTGTAGCACTACTAGCTATGAATCAAGTCGTATAACCAGGTGGCGTGTACCAAGCGAAATAGAATTAGTCAACAACTCGATGACGGTGCTATATTCTGCGATATTATTGGTCGCACGATCGAGGCAAACACCTCATAGACTGATAAGTTCATTTGTAGGTGCATAAATTGCCCATGCAATAGAAGCAAGGTTCTGAGTACTAAGACTAGTGCCCATCGGTGAAGCCAATGTGGGGTAGCGAAGACTCCAACATCTAGAAACGAAGAACAACACAAGGTAAGCGGTCGAGGGTAGAAACCAAATAACAAAAAGGCACACTAGAGTAACACACAAAAAGTATGATACAATAAAATACAAGAAATCATGCACAGATGATATAAGCATAATACTTATTTAAGTAAAGCCCATTTATGGGTTCACTCAAAGGGATACCATCATAGTCCACTAACTCGTAGGCTCCTTTTTCCAACACCCGTCTGACAATATAAGGGCCTCGCCACATAGCCTCAAATTTTCTGGCTGCTAGCAAATCTCAATATTGTTCACAAAGGAGAACCATATCACCTTCAGAGAAAATGCGTGGCTTGACATGCTTGTCGTATTGGGCTTTGATGCGTTTCTTCTGGGTTTCTATAACTAGGGTGGCATCACAATGGGTTTCATCTAGTTGCATAAGATACAATAGACGTTCTTCTTCAGCATAAGTGTTCGGGAGAAGTTCAACGGCTAGCTTTAGAGACGATATCTCACATTCAATCGACAAGATGGATTTGAGACCATAAACTAATTAGAAAGGTGTAAGCCCGGTAGAAGACTTGACGGATGTCCGATAAGCCCACAATGCTAAAAACAACATTGTGTGCCAACTCGTTTTGTGAATCCCTATCATTCATCGAAGCATGGTAATGAGGACTTTGTTTATTGCCTCAATCTGGCCATTGGCCTGTGGGTGATAAGGTGTTGAGTTTTCGTGGCGAAGACCCAACTTTTCGATGATTTCTGACATCATGAAGTTTCTAAAGTGGCTACCATGATCAGTAATGATAGCTTGAGGAACACCAAACCAAGCAATGATATGATTGAATATGAATAGTCCTGCGGTCTTTCCGATATTTTCGAATGTAGGCATTGCCTCGGCCCATTTCATAAAATAATCTACGGCCACAATAATGTATCCATGCCCCCGGACCGAGTGAGGGTGACATGTCATGAAATCAATACCCCATTTCGCAAAAGGTCCAAAGGAGACTACAGGGTGTAGAGGAGCAGGTTGTGATCATATTTTGTTGTTGTAGGTGACAACTTCGTCATTGGAACACGAAGCTCTGATATGCACATTTTCGACAACTCCAGGTTTAATGGATATGTCGAGGGGGATGGTGGGTGATATATTACTTAAGTTCCCTTCGTAGAACACATCGTGTGTAGACTCGGGAATAGAAGAAATGACGACAATGGTCGATGCGGTCGAGATCCGTTGGTAACTCTCAATAGTGTGTTGTTCCAGGAAGAGAATGGAATGATGATGTTCATTGTCCCAAGGAGTATCTTCCATGGACATAACAGACATAATCATCTTGTTTGTAGGAAAAATGACACGAAAAGGATCTGGAGATAGATCACCAAGAGAGGGGGTAGAAGGGATTGCCGATTGAATGGCTTGATAAGCGGATTCGGCCGGACTTAAAGGCATTTGGTCGCCATAGCGAAGATGATCATCGGGGTTGGGTACTATCCATGGGTCATAAGATGCAGGGGTTTCTCGAACAGAGGTGGAAATCATGTTTATCAAGGCAACAAACGGATGTGGAACATCGGGTGGTGGAATGGGGAAAGTACCCATCAAAGAGGAATCTTTACGAAGACCCACACTGGCATTCTCATATCCAGGGGGTGTTTTCGCAATGAAAGTTATGTTGCTAGTACATGTATCAGAGTTAAAGAAGGCCAATTGGTCCACCGTAATTAATTTTCCTTGATGTGGGAAACGTACGACATGGAAAAGAGTGGACACAACTACACACATCAAATCGATCCAGCTACGGCAAAGTAGAAGGTTGTAATCGAGAGGAGCATCAAAGGCCTCAACTTCAACGTTGACCATTTTTCCTTCTAACGTAATAGGCAATAAAGGGAGGACACCGTAAGGATTAAAACTAGAGCCATTGAAGGCTTTGATCATGTTGTGGGATTCAGTTAAGGGAGGAGAGTCGATGGTTTTCCAGCAAGTAATAGACATGAGACACGTCGAGGCACCCTCATCAATAACTATTCTGCAAATGTTCTTGTCGGAGACAATGACTTGTATTTGAAATGCGAGTTGAGGGGGTAACCTTAGAATGTGATCTTCCAAGTAAAAAATTATTAAATTTGTATTGGTAGGGTCGATTCCACCAATACCTTTCAACAGTGCCTTCCGTTGTGTGGGACAACCCTGAAGGACTTCAAGGGTTGACATCGCGAATGGTGTTTGGGCCAAATCTTCTACAATACTGTATTTTTGCACAGCACGTGCATGAGGATTGAAAGCAGACTTTCAAACAACACCCTTCGGGGGAGGGAGAAGAACTGTGTCTAGGCTCGGTCGTTCGAGATGAAGAGGACCGTTGGTAGGTGGAGCTGATGGAGATGGTTGGACCAAGGAAGGAGGTATTTCATCAACCTTCTCTTTGGAGGAAGAATAATCTTTGGATCGAGTGGTAAGTGTGATGTCATTCTTCTTTGAATCACTTGTACACATTAAGACATAGGATGTATTGGAGGGGGGAGGTTGGTCATGAATGACCAATTGGGCCTATTGTTGAGAAGGAAAGGGTTGTGACAACACGGCCAGGGTAGGCGGTTTCAGGGTCCCTTGAAGGAACTTATTAACCTCGGCTTGTCTCGGACAATCCTTAGTGTGGTGATAATCACCATAGATAAGACAAGGGTATTGGGGTTTACGCTTATACTTATCGTCAACAGGTTGTGTTTTGGTCTTCTCAGATTGCAGATTATTTTTATCCTCCTTATTCTTACCCTTCCCTTTTCAGGATTTATTCTTTCTGGCAGGGGTAGATTGAATAGAGTTCACCTCAGAAGTCTTGTCGGCGGGAGGAGTAGGAGACGGAGCATGTTGAACATTACAAGCAACAGACTTGGGGTTGGTGGTAGAGGCTTGTGCAGAGTGGGGTTATGCATGGAAAGTTCCAATCACACCATCAGCTGCATGAGAAGCAACAGGAGTAGTTGAAGTAGCAGTAGTAGAAGGACGAGGTGCGTCAGGGAGAAAATCATAAAGAGCACCCGTTTGTGAGTAAATGAGGTCAAGGTATTGAGTGCGACTGATCACTTGTTCTTCTGTGACAAGTCCCCCCATGGAGATGTCACAAGCGATGTCATTCATGATTGATTTTTCGAACCACTCTGCCAGTAACTGATCGGGAAGTTTAAGTTTGATGAGACGTCGTTGCCATCACTACTCATGAATGTGATCAGAGATATGAGTGGCTTTGGTTTTTTTGAAAGAACTCAAAATTTTGGTTCCCATTTCGTATCGGATCGGTAACTGGTAGTGGGTGAGGAAAGCCATAACGAGGGTGTTAAAGTCAGCGAACAAGCCTTGCGAAAATTCTATATACCACTTTGCGGCGGGACCCGTGAGAGTTCGTTGAAAAAGACGTAATTGAATAGAGTCATCCATCAAGGAGTTGGATGAAAACCAAAGGTGGAAAGTCATTACATGATTGTTCGGGTCCTCTCCTGGTTTACCATAGAACTTAGGAATGTTGGAAGGTAGTTTGGCCGGTATGGAGGGCCATTAAGGAGAGTGACAGATAGGATCGTTTAGAATTCTAGATAGATCAGGGAGGTCCAGGGTGGCTAAGAAGGGTAATTGTCTATTCACGTGGGCGTACTGGTGACTTTGGGGAGGAAGTCCCATAGGTATACCAGTAGGCCCGTAAGCAGTTTGCATATAATGTGAATATCCGGGTAGATTCGGTTGTTGGTATGGAGGCATGTAATTTATAGGGTTGTATTGGTTAGGGAGGTTCCCTTGAACAGGGACGTTGGGTCCAGCGTTCAAGCCCCAAATGGAATTGGACGGACCAGGATATGGTTGGCATGTACTAGGGGGTATGAAAGAGTTAGTTTGAGGCTGTTTCCCTCTAGTCGATTGAGAATTATTTCGGATAAGATAGTTCCAATACTGGGCCAAGTCTGTAGGTATGTTCTATCCAGTGGGTGGGGTAGGTGGGGGTTTCCCTCCAATCAGAGGTTTTGTTCCAATTGGGATTTGACCTCTAGGGTGAAAATGTCCACCAACAGGAATCTGGTAATTAGGTGTGAAAGACTGAATGGTGCCACTAGGGTCGGTTCCTCCGACAGGGGATGGAAGAGACCCTCTGGAAGGGGGTCAAGAAAGTGTCAGAATAAAACCAGGAACAAGATGGTGCCCAGAAGGAGTGGGAATGCCAAGAGTCCCAGACGGGATTTGTGTAGGTACGCGAATAGAAGCATTCAACGCATGATATCCAGGAGGAAGCGTTGGGGTGAGTCTGGGCGAAAGTGGTGTGCCAATGGGGGATTGGCTAGCCACCGTATTCCCAGTGTGAAGATTCGTAGTATCTAGGACCATTGTATAATGGGCCATTTGAAGGGTGACAGTCAAGATATGGTCGGTTGGTTGAGCATCCGAACCAGGGAAATAATAGGCAGTAGTAAAAGGTATCACATCTGGATCAGATGTTTTGGGTGGCTCGGGTGTGACAGTGATATCAACTCCCGCTCTTAAGCCAAAGAGATCCCGTCTAAAAATGCCAGTAGTCCAAAAAGGATCTTGACCTTTAGGGCCTGTGAAAGGTCCAGTTGGTAATCCAGAAGACTCAACAACAATATCTCTAGATGAATTCACTCGAACAATATGTCTCACATAGTCAAGAGGAAGTCGCAAGCCCTCTCAAGAATCTGTAATTCAGAACTGTTCTAAAGAGTCGGTTCTTTCCAGTCATGGAGTGGCAATGTCTTGGACTTCACTCTGTCGAGGAGAGCCCTCCGGTGAGTGTTGACGGGAGAAATTGACCGTCCATCAACTGGGAGAGTGGAACCGGTCCGGGGTTGTCTAAATAACCCAAGACGTTTGGAATGAACCACCCTGACGAGTTTAACGGATCCGTTGGCCGCTCTAAGGTCTTTTAAGAAAACCAAAGAGAGAATTGATCTGAGCTAATTAATCTAACTAAAATAAACAAACAAACTAAAACTAAATAAAAGTAAATAAAAGAAACTAAACTAATTAAAACTAACTAATACATTAATCTAATTAAAATAAACTACTAAGTTCAACTAAAACTAAATATAACTATTCTAAATATTATATACAATCTACTAGTTACTATTATAATAACTCAAATCAACTATCTAATTACCAGCTGTAATATTACTTATTCACAAATGTACACTATAAACAACCTACAGATTTAATTAAAACCTGCAAAACTCATGTGTTTTCTGCCCTAAGACATCAAGATATGTTTTTGATTTTTATATTTTATGAAAAAGAAATTAACATTACTGAAATTAAACAATCTAATATATTTACTAAAATTAAACAATCTAATATATATCTAATTAAGCTTATATATGAATTAAACTACTTAATGAAAACAATAAACAACAAACTAATTGACCTGGAAACGCTCCAAGTTTGCCCTATGTATGATAACTTCTAAGCTGGTCGGAGGAGGGAAACTCGCACCGGTTAGTCCGTGAGCTTCTCGTAAATGATAGGTTGTGCTGCTCCTTGAAGTGTTTTACAGGACAAACAAGACATAAAAGAAAATCATAACAATCTTATGATTATAAAGCTCTGCAATAAGGGAAACCTGTTATGCAAAGAATTATATTTAACAATTCAATCTATGAAGAAGAT
>ML808587.1:162805-177961 GCA_009831015.1 Picea engelmannii | reverse complement strand
ATTGGCAATTTATGATAAGGAAGTTTTTGCTGGGTTTTCTTCCCCTAGAGGGTTTCCCAGGATAAATGTTGTGTCTCTTGTGAATGTGTATTTCTTAGTGATCTTGTTCTTATGTTTCTCTTATCTATTGAAATGCAAATAACTATAATAATGGCATAAAACATTACCAGGCTTTAGGTGGGAGCGAAGCATATATCTAGAGGAGAGCGAGGGATTGGACAATCTTGGATTTTTTGAAGCTTCTGTGACAACATGGAGGTTATGGGAGACCTCTTCCAAATCAGCAGTTTCAGCAGTGGGGAACATAAGGGGGTAGGGTATCTTTGTTGGATGGTCCTTGTCCAGCAAAAGAAGGATTTATGACGTCATATTTTCCTAGACAGGACAAGAGGGGGAGGCCCCAAGTTCACTAAAAGACAATGTAAAAATGGTAAGCTAGGGGCAAGGAGTATCAACATCTTCTGAAACCTTAACAGAAGAACGAGCAGTAGGAAAAAGGAGCATACCTTGGAGAGACACTAGAGAAGGAGATGTTGAAGGAGCAAATCTTCAACTTGGAAA
This sequence comes from Picea engelmannii, assembly GCA_009831015.1. Lineage (NCBI taxonomy): Eukaryota > Viridiplantae > Streptophyta > Pinopsida > Pinales > Pinaceae > Picea > Picea engelmannii. Next base: position 177,400 of record ML808587.1, on the reverse strand, counting down.
AATGTGTCTGATACTTTTGCATCAGAGCACTCCAACGAAAAATCCAAAACACCAGAAAGGGATATGCCAATAGCCAATCTTTTGAACCCAAGAGAAATCATCGACCACTAACTCTATCTCCTCAATAAGGCCCTCCTTCACATCAATCTCAACCTATAACTAGGCCCAACATCGATCTTCCTTGGAACTCCAGTCTAATAGATCTTCCCACTTTATTACCTATGAACTCTAGTATTTTTTCTTGCCAGAAGATCATTGGGGTCCTAGGAGAATAACCCACGAGAGCACGAGATCATAGTAGAGACAAGATCACGTCAAGGATTGAAATGGACCCCATTCTTTTATTTCTAACCCCGTGGAGCCCCAGCTCTAGTCCTGCTTCAAAATCTTGCACCTGTCTTCCATATTTATGAAGAGGAAGCAAAGCCATCCTCTAACCATAACATGAAAAATTGGGTTGTAATGTATAACCTATTGCAGGAGTCTGAGACTCATCCAATCATTGCTTCAGGCATTTGAGACGAACGATATTGCCACTGAAGACCGACTGTTTCTTTCCCCAACAGGTCCTAAGTGTTCTCTATTGGAATATATAATTCCTACTTATCTAATATACTTGCTAATGTATTGAGAGGTAGAGTTAATCTCTACGTGAGTTGTGTGATCCTATTATTAAGAGGTTGTTAGAGAGTTGGATTTGTGAGATCCTTGTTTGGTGTGTGGTTGAGATATTATTTCAACCTCCCCATTTATCTTTAGAATAAGTTAGATCTGATAACAACCTGTACACTCTATATAATAGAGTCCATTGTATTGATATTGAAAGTAATAGAATGTTTGTTTAAATCACTCTACTCTCCCATTTTAACATGGTATCAGAGCATCAGGGTTGGGTGTGAATCCCTCACAGGAGTGCCCAGAAATATGTGGAGAGTAGAGTAGATAATTTCTGAGAGCTTAACATTGTGACCCGCCATTGTTTGTGAAGACGTTTTCCATCACTGCTGGAGATAGTGTTGAGACTGTTAGCTAGAGTGACCACCATTTCTGTGCAGGTAAACACTTACAGCTTCTTCTTTTTTTCTTCTTCTTCTTCAATGAAGAACGTTGCAACTGCTGAGGGACTTGATGGTGAGAGCACCCCCAGTCCGCCCAAGGCAAAGAGATCTTGCAATTCCATTCGAAGGGACACTCCACCTAGGAGGAGCTCCATTTCCAGAGGCGTTACCAGGCACAGATGGACATGCCGATATGAAGCTCCTCTGGGACAGGTATTGTTGGAATCAATCACAAATAAAGAAGGGCCGACAAGTTTACTAAGGAGCATATGATGACAAGGAAGATGCAGCGCATGCGTACGATCTTGCTGCTCTGAAATATTGGGGCCAAGAGACCGTTCTCAATTTTCCAATCAGTACATATACCAAAGAAGTGGAGGAAATGAAATATCTGTCCAAGGAAGAGTATGTGGGTTCCCTGAGGAGGAAGAGTAGCAGCTTCTCAAGAGGAGTTTCCAAGTACAGAGGAGTTGCAAGGCATCATCACAACGGTCGTTGGGAAGCCATAATTGGACGAGTCTTCAGTAATAAGTACCTGTATTTGGGTACTTACGGTACTCAAGAAGAAGAAGCAACAGCTTATGATATGGCTTCCATAGAATACCGAGGTTTGAATGCTGTAACGTATTTCAATCTGAGCTGTTACATAAAGTGGCTGCGCCCTGGGGCTCAATCTGGTATCGAAACTGCAGCGGCTGATACAGAATTAAGCCTTCTTCCTTAAGATTTCATTGCCAAAGATATCACTTCCAGCTAGAAGTAAGAGACAAGTCACGAAGGAAGAGGAAGCCCAAGGAGAGGGTGAAGTTGAAGGGCGTGTGACAAATCGTTGTCCATGATATTGCAGAGGACTCATTTTTTGAGTTTTGGAGAGGAGCTACAATTTCTGAGTAAAGGAGTTGTAAAGCGAGAGGCTGGTATTGTTGGATTGTTGTTGTTCGCGCCATTACATGGAGATGCTATAGCGATGTGAGGTGTACGTGCCCATTCCGTTGGACTCACAGAGGGTTGATTGTGAGAAGTGTGATTGAGTTATGATTTTACAAGTATTGTTACTGATATTTTTTGGTTTGAAGGTGTGCATAGTTATGTTATTTCTGAGACATGTAATTGAAAGCAAGACTAGGATATTTTGAGGTAGTGGTCCTAGAAAACTCTATGTACTTGAGCCATTGTATACCCCCTAATGTGAAAATTTTGTGGTAATCTAGAAACCACTATGTAAAACATGGTTACAAGTAATCCAAGAAAACCTGATGCATGGTTGAGGGTAATTCGAGAAAACCCAGAGCATGGTTACAGGTAATCCGAGAAAACCTGGTGCATGGTCGAGGGTAATCCGAGAAAACCCAGAGCACGGTTATGGATAAGCCAAAATAAAACTCAGGTTGATGATGATGTGATGAAGGGGGAGCTATGAAGAAGAATGGTTGAATGAACCATGTAGCTAAAAAGGATTCCTATAGAACTGGCAGTTACAACGGCTGATGACCCATGTATTCTGGTAGATGGATTTCTCTTTATATGAACGTCAATAATCAGATGTAGGTACAAGAGGAAGCACACGAAGATATGACCACATAGATATTTAGATAAGTAGTCATTAAGGGAGAGTGTTGGAATATATAATTCCTACTTATCTAATATACTTGCTAATGTATTGAGAGGTAGAGTTAATCTCTACGTGAGTTGTGTGATCCTATTATTAAGAGGTTGTTAGAGAGTTGGATTTGTGAGATCCTTGTTTGGTGTGTGGTTGAGATATTCTCTCAACCTCCCCAGTTATCTTTAGAATAAGTTAGATCTAATAACAACCTGTACACTCTATATAATAGAGTCCATTGTACTGATATTAAAAATAATAGAATGTTTGTTTAAATCACTCTACTCTCCCATTTTAACATTCTCCACCGAAACATCTTCCCCTAACACCATACCGATTCTTTCTTTGCAAGCTCTAAAACACTTCTAGTTTTTCTTCGAAGAGAAGGCCGAGGATGGCTTAAGATTGGATAGGGAGACGGATAGAGGGAGCAAGAGAAGAAAGAAGAGAGATGGGAGAACCGAAACCCTGGTGGGAGAGACCTTCAATATCGTGCAAGGGAGCCAGAGAAGTGGCTCCGGGATAAATTCTGTCAATGTGCAAAAGTATGCCACCCTACATGTCGTGAGGGTTGGCTTCATCTCCCTTGCATCCTTCCGGGCTCAAAGAGCCGTGTGTCTCCGGCAAGGGCCAGGATTCTGTCGATGTGAAAGATTTGTCTGGGCGTCAGGACCTTATCCTTGAAATCAACCTCGTTCTCTTCCATTGCGTGCCAGACCATTCACCCAAAGAAAGTTAACTTCTACATTCAATTCGACCCATCATCTCCTTCGCAGGCAACAAGGGAGCTGGAACTCACGTCGGAACCCTTCGCAGGAAAACCCTACCTCAAACTATACCTCAACATTCAGCAGGTCCCAAGAAAACCGCAGAGCCTCTCCATCCAGGGTTGGAATTTCAAAATAGTAAAGCCAGTCAAATTTGACGATTTCAAACACTGTGACGCCCGTTCTGTCCGTTTTAACGAAGATGGTTGACGGTCATATGGAATTTCAAACACTGTGACACAGGGTTGGAATTTCAAAATCGTAAAGCCAGTCAAATTTGACGGTTTTAAACACTGTGACGCCCGTTCCGTCTGTTTTAACAAAGATGGTTGACAGTTATATCGAATTTCGAACACTGTAACGCCGATGGTTGACCGATGCCGGACGGTTATATGGAATTTTTCACCATATTTATTTGATGGGCAAATTGGCCTTGCCCGTCAAATTCCATCACTAAGCTCCATCATTAAATACAAAATATTATTTACTATACAATAATATAATATATAATATTTTTAAATGAATATACATTTAAATTATAAATATATTAATAAAAAAAAATAAAATATATATTTCAACCTTATTAATATAGTATTATACTGTTCATGTTTAATATAATAAATTGTTTAAAAAACTTATGGAGATGACATATATTCAACCCTATGAATAATAGGGTTGAATAATTTTTTTTTAAATCTATGTAAAATTTTAAAAGTATTATAATGTCAATAAATTGTTAAAACATTTATGGATAACACATTTATGGAAACATACTTTTGTTGATATAATCAACTTATTATAATATTTTTATTAAATTAAAATTAAAGTTGGATGGGTTATTTTAATTATTGGAGAGTCGTGAAGAGTTTGAAAATGGAAAACAATTGCTTAATGGGTTGGTTTAAGTGGTTGAGAGTTATAGATAATATGTAAGAAAATTGTGTTTAGTTGATTTAAGTGAGTATCATTTTTGAAATGAGAAAAAAATATCAAATTAAATTAGCTTAAGTAGTTGATAACTATAACTAACAACAATCACTTTATAAAAATCTAATAACAACGATCAACATATATTAATCACTTTTATAAAATGATTATTGCTAATACATTTAATACATTAGAAACTACCATTAATATATTAATACATTTAATTAATATAACAATTTTATATTACATTAATTTAATATATAATAAAAAATATATAAACTAAAGTATTAATTGATTGATAAATGTAACATATTAATTGATTGATACATTAATAATGTAATGTGTTATGTATTTTGTAATACATTACATTAATGTATAATGTATTATATTAATGTAAATATAATACATTAAAGTATTAATGTTTAATATATTAATACATTAAAATATGCATACATTGATACTAATATGTAATGTAACATTAATATAATATATAATAAATATTTATAAAGTAAAATATTAATTTACATTAGTGTCTAATGTAACATATTAAATATATTAAATAATTAATAGATTAATAATATAATGTATTAATTAATTGATTGATTAATACATTGATAAGGTAATAATACACTAATAAATTAATACATTAAATGCATTAAAAAATAGATTACTAAAATATTAATACACTAATAAAGTAATATATTATTACATTAATGTATAATGTAACCTAATAAACTATTAATGCATTAACCATACATTATTACATTGTTGTAATATACAAATTAAAGCATTAATACATTATGCATAATGTAACATATTAAATATTAATAAAATGTATGAATTAATTAATACAGTAATACATTTTTAATTAATACATTATTAAAGTATTAATACAATAAATAAGGGAATGGAAATGTCGCTATAAAACACACCATTCAAAAGAAGCAAACACGTATGTTAAAACGAAGATCATATGAATGTAAATATATGAACTAAGGCCATAATATGAAATGACTTGGAGTGCATCCAATATGGAATACTTGGAATCAAGTGCCTGCTTTCCATAAATTTAATTAATTTTAAATTGGCAAAGGCGTCTATCTCCCATAAACGTGGCATGCCTCTCAGATATATGAATCATATCATAAATTAAAATTGCAAAACGCCTTAGGTATATGAGGCGTGTGTCTCCCATAAATTTAAACGTGTTTCTCATAAAATGTAATCTTTATCCAAACATGGTATATATCATAAATTAAAATTGCAAAACACCTAAGGTATATGAGGCGCCCATCTTCCATAAATTTAAATGTCTCTCATAAATTTAAATGTGGTATTATGTCTCTTATTAATATTGCAAAAAAGTTAATTATCTAAATGTGGCAATCATGTTATCGTAATTTTTTAATATGATTAGGTAAATGTTAAAAAGTAAACAAGTTAACAGATGCATTCATAAATACAAGGAAGTTATGAATACTAAATCCCATTCATTGATTACTCCACCGATTCCAATAGAGGGGAAGCCTATTGAATAACAATTCCAATAGAAGGGAGGCCTATCAATATAATAACGTATCATCTTTGAAATGAGAGAAAAATATCAGGTTAAATTAGCTTAAGTAGTTGATAACTATAAATAACATAAAAGAGGATTGTACCTAACCAATTAACCTTGATTACTATTTTTGGAACGAGATAAAAAAAAACTCAATAAACCAATTAAGAACCATGAAATACACCACACCATCTTGGGCTAAAAACAGGTTAGCCCAGTTTGGATATGAAATCAAGAATTACAAAAGTTGGAGCAAAAATCCAAAATTATAATTATTTTGCACATTTAGTTTTTATTCGGATCGAATGTTATACAAACCAGCATGGGGTCACGGTATTTAATATGGTGCGTCTCTTTTGGTCTCCATAAACTGCCGCAAACTTTGGAAAGAGGCCAGCAACAACTGTATGAAGCAGTGCATTTAATGAAGAAGGGAGCTGTTGGGGCAGTCCTGCAATTGGAGAGACCCCAAAGACTCTAAGATCTCGATGCAATATCTACAAAACAGTGAGTCGTCTTCTAGGCAATAGCAGAGGTTTGGTGAAAGGTCTTTCAGATAAAGTGTTTGATTTGAAGAATCTGATTGAGCAGAAGCTTTGTAACATAAATTGAAAGCTTGAAAAGTAGCCAATAGAACAATCCGGTTCCATTCAGGCTTTGAGGAAGGATGCCTATCAGCTGTTGGATAGCAATTGTGAACCTCCGTGAATGTTCCGACCAGTGGAGCATACCAATCTTAATAACTATAAGACAATGAAGTGTTGGGAAACCGTCATCAACGAGTTCCCGCACCTAGCCAAAGTACCCTCCATCACTTCTAAAGAATCAAATGCTGAGGATAGTGACAAGGACCGGTGTAATACTATGGACTTATGCATCCTCTTTCCCTTTGGCTGCAGTTTTCTCAAAAAAATTGTTAGTAGAAAACTGTGGAAAACTTTAATTTTGGACTTTATATTTCTATTCTTATAACTTTTAGCTTCCTATCAAGCAGGCTGGGGCACCATGGATTTATTTACCCTTTAAATTGTTGATCTCAAAACTCTTTTCTAACCCAAAAAAGGTTATGCCTTCAAAGCTCTGAATGTCGATTATGCCTTCAAAGCTCTGAATGTCGAGTAGTAGAAATGTAGAATTCCGTTAAGTGATTCAATGAAACAAACTTGTAAATTCATTTAATTCATTTCTCCACTATTGACTCAGCAATAAAGAATATCATTATAACACTGCCCCATTTTTTCATGTGTTTATCTTCTCTTATTTGGACGTTAATTAAATATACAGTTTGCACTCTGATTCCAACCAGTAGTATCAGAGTTGAGGTCGAGTGATGGTTTGTGAGAGTCAAGGGAAGATTGTCCCAAACACAAAAGAGGGAGAAGGGGGACTAGCAGAGTTTTGTGATGGTCGGAACGCTGAGACCGGATCGTTGGGAAGTGGGTGCTAATGGTGGACTAGGGTTCCACTCCACGTTTGCGGATTACCTAGAATGATGGGTATTCTGTACTAGAACGTATGCAGATTAGCTAGAACGAGTGTGTATTCCAGGCTGGAACATTTACGAATTATCTGGAATGATGGGTATTCCAAGCTAGAACGTTTTCGGATTAGCTGGAACGATGGTTATTCCAAGCTGGAACGTTTGCGGATTAGTTGGAACGATTGAGGATTGGCTGGAGCAATTGCGTATTGGCTCACCCGGCAGAAGACATTGCAGATCGGCTGAAACGATAGCTGGAACGTTTGGGTATTGGTTGGAACGATTGGAAATTGCAATGCACATGAACACCAAAGGCCTCGGCCTCGGGGAAGATGGCACAGCTTTTCCTTTGGCAATGAGTTTCATTGGGCACTAGGAAGCTCAAAAAGTTTTCGAGCTAGTAGTCGATATGGCCAAAAGAAGAATGGTCGTCGTGCCCTTCTTCTCGCAAGTGCTCCCGGAACCGGCAAAAGTTCTCTTGCTCTTGGTGTCCCTTAGAGGTCGGAAGTAAGGTTCCTTTCTATTCCATGGTAGGGTCATAGGTGTACTCCTCAGAATAGGGCCATGCTAGACGTGGTGTCTCAGGCAGAGCTGGATGTAGAGGCGGTAGTAATGGAGATGGTGATGATCCCGAGGTCAAGCTCGTTGAGTGAGAAGTGGACGTTTTGCAGCTCTAGTGTAAGGAAGAGGACTAGGTTTCCAACTGAGCTATGGTGTATATGGTGTAAGGAAGAGGACTAGGTTTCCAACCGAGATGGAAAAGTTAAGGTTTTGAATGCAAAGTTAAAGGTAAAGATGATAATTTTCTCTTAATTAAATGTAAATGGGCATACAACTATAAGATTTGGTTAGGGGTGAGTACGCAGGGTTTGAAATTTTACTAGTAAAGTCTAGGCATATACCTAGGTGATAGAGAGTGGGATGAGACATTCCCAAACCGGACTTTGAGGGAGGTTTGGTGGGATTTGGTCATGGAAAACCCCAAGTCAAGTTTAAAGGGGGGAAAGTTAGATCAAGACATGTTTTTTGGTAGCTCTGGTTTTATAGCCCATCCATTGCATACTCCATTGAAATTAGCCCGGAGCTGAGGTGAAGGCTCACTTGGTATGATTCAGTCAAAGAAGTATACCTCTATTGGTTATAGTGATGGAGATATAGGGATGGAACAATCAGAGGTTGTTCAACATTGCAAAGAACGATTTGTTTGCAAACTCACAGAATCATTGTATGGCCTAAAGTAACCAAGCAATGATACAAGATATTTGATTCCTTCATGGTGAACCAAAGTTTCTTAAGAAGTGAGTATGATCATTATGTTTAATTCAAAAGTTTCAATGCCATATTCATTATCTTGGTGTTATGTTGATGATATGTTTGTTGCAAGCAAAGCATGGTTGAGATCACAAGATTAAAGACTCAATTGGATAGGAATTTTGATGAAGGATCTAGGAGCAGTAAAACAAATCTTGGGAATATAAGTACACAAAGTAAAACAAATCTTGGGAATATAAGTACATAAAGATGGGAAAAATGGTAAGTTATGGTTATCACAAAAAAATCTTGGTGAAGATGAACATTGTGAAACCGACAAATTTTCCTTTTAGCTTTCCATTGTAATCTTTATTCAAGTTTATGTCCTAATAGTAAGAAAGAAAATGATTATATATATTGTGTACCATATGGAAGTAAAGTAGAAAGGTTGATGTTTGCAATGGAATGTTCAAGTATTTTACATGCAGTTGGTGTTGTCAGTGGACACTTAGAAAAACCAAGTAAATAACATGGAAATGGGTTCTTCGGTATCTGAGAAGCACGAGTATCAACTACAATGGTTGCAGCGATTTAGTATTTGGTTATGTTGATTCAATAGATTTTGACAAGAAGAGATCTACCTCAGGTTATGTCTCACATGAATGCAAGGATCTATTAAGTAAATTTGGACAAGTACGAGATAAGGTGTTCTATGGTATTCAAAGTGTTGTGCATTTCGCTAATTGTCCATCATATAAAATTGGAACAAGGCATCATTTTATAAGAAAGGTTATTGATAGAGGTGGAGTGGTCCATACTGGACTAAACTATGTAAACATGTTCAGATAACCAGTACTGTTAGAAAAGTGGTATTTGGCTTCTCTTGGCTTGCAGGAAAGGTGATGATTGATTCGTTGAGCAAGGTATCAGGGAAATTGTTGTCAAGGTAGAGATTGTTGGGTGGTGACACCACACCTTGTAGTTACATTCATTTGGCTGAAGGTTTCTCAAGCCTTAGGTTTTCCGTATTCCTAGAAACACTTGAGATCTTCTCTATTTAAATGTAGAATATTGTGAGGTGCTTTATTGAGACTTGTAAATTCATTTATTCATTGTTTTTTGCGCAATAAAAGAAATCATTAACCCCTTTATCCTTAGGTGTTGTGTATTGTGTTTATCTTCTTTTATTTTCTATGTTCATTAAATATATGGTTTGCAAGTCTATGCCAACACTATTAACCTTACAACAAATTTAGATTTTTGAGAGTTATTCACAACCCTAGTTACAATATTTACTTGCAAAAGAAATATATGGAGAATCGTCAAAAGTAGTTTTCACTCTAATAAATTTGACCTGCTATACATACAATATCATGCAACATACCTGTTTATGTTTGGTTTTAGGGCTCGAGGATGGTGAAATCCATGGATATAGATTCCCAGTGCTACTAGAAATTGAGAGTCTTAGAAATTACACAAAGTACATAAGACTAGATGTATTTCTATACTAAGGTTATAGGCCAATAAAAATACCTTTTCAAAACAAATAACATTTTCGGATTTCCAAAACGATTGGTTGTTTAAGTGTAATGAGCACTCAAGATAATATTTTTCCTCTATTTTCCTAAAGGAACACAAGGAAGCCCTAATTTTCACAACAATCAATCTTTCAAATTATAGTTGACTAATGCAGTTGGTATATAACAATCCATCTTTCAAATGATAGTTGACTAATGCGGTTGGTATACTTAGGAAAAGTAAGGGTCTACATGCTACTACTCCAACCATGAATTGATATCATAGCCTCTTATACTCAAAACATTGAACAACACCATAAAGAGTGGATTGATAAGACACTCTACTACCACATTCAATTTTCCTATCTCATGTTTGATTATAAGATGGAACTATTGCAAAAAGTGCAACAATTTTATCTTTCTTTCAATCTATAGTTTATTTTGGGTGGCAGTGTAATGCAATGAAGTGTGTTTTGAATGAATCATTGTTTCTTTATACATTATGTACTACCTCCAATTCTTGAATGCCTACGTTATTTTAATAAATCTCCTTATCACAAGTAGAATAATAATGGTTGATTTCATTGAAATTTTGAGTGGAATGCCACACAATACCCATCCTAGGTAAGCACTAATCCATTGCATATTTAGATGCATGACCTTTAGGAAGTGCCAATACTAGAGTTCTACACAATTATTCCTTTAATTTGTCAAATATTCACTAGTATAAAAGAGTCTATTGAAATTCTTATTGGTCAATTTTTTTTATAAATTTGCTCAGAGATAAAATAATATGGCTAAATCTCGAGAAAAATATCTTATAAAACTTTGCAATACCTAGGAAAATTTGGAGTTCCTAAAGTGTTCTATGAACCAAACCTATTCTTTGATTACTTGAGTTTTCTCAAGGTGAATATAAACACCTTTATCATTGACCATATACCCTAAATATATGATAGTTTTTGTTGCAAAATAACATTTATCTAAGTTAACACATATTTTATGTTTTTGAAGAGTGTCAAAAACTTAGTTAAGGTGTTGTAGATGTTGATTCCAATTGTTGTTGAAAATTAGAATAATATCATCTAGACAAGAAATTCCATACCTTCTAATACTAGGTCAGAGAACATCATCCATGTGCAAAAAGCAAAAGGACTTGCATTGTTACACCCATTATGAGGTTGCAAACAAAATACCACCCTACCACATGTAGACTATTAAACTCATACTAAATAGGGAAAAGGAGAGAGTGGAGTCACCACTTGATTTTAGGACAAAATTGAGAAAGTCTAGGGTGAGGAAAGAAAGGATTAAAAAGAGATGTGAGAACCACTATGTTAATTAGTGTTTTAGTTCTTGATTATTTTAACCTATAAATGTAGATTATTCACGGTGTCTTCACTTAGAGAACCTGTGACATAGCACATGTGTTCATGGGATATTAAATAATACCCCTAATTTCACTAGATATTGATAAATACCTCCCAAAATCCTTTTGTTGAAACCCCCTCCCAATACATCTTTTCAATAAAAGAAACCCCTATTTTAACTAGATACCCTTTTTTATACTCTCCAATATCTATAAACCCCTTGAGACCCCACACCCCCCTCCCCCAATACCTAAAATATATTGACCTTATTTTTCACAATTTAAAAAACCCCTTTTTGATTGAACATGATAAGATATTGGTCAACAGGGTGAAGCCCCCGTGAGATTTTTAAAGTACTTCAGTTATGTCTCATGTCAATTTTTTTGTTAAATTGGAAAGTGAAAGTAAACCAATTACAATCTAGGATTAATTTACCAAAGGATCCTTTAGCAATATAGAAATCCTAAAGTTGAAAAAAGACAAAGCAAAGTGTGAAAGGAACTCACTTGAAAATTGTTGTTTTAGTTGATGAAGCTACTTGGTCTAAAGAAGAGAATTGTCATAGACTCCCACTAGAGATACACAAATGAAAGAACCTAAACATGTAACTCAACTTCCCTAAAAAACATGTAGTGCTCTTATATTACATATATAGACAATTTGGGAGAAAACTATGAAGAATTAAAACTTAAAGAAATAAAAGAGATAATACCATATTATAGCACATCCAAAAAGAGAACCTTTTATTGATAATCCAAAAGGTGAGTAATGTTCACTTTATTATTTGGCGGGGCATCCTCCAAATGAGTAGTTCTCCAATACAACAATATTTTTTGACAAAATATCGCAAAGCTTCCTACCTCTGTAAATGGTTTCTCACTACCCAAAACCTAACCCCATAGTTCCAACTAGTAAGCTACATTCCATATAATCCCAAAGCCAACCCAACTTGAACACTCTAATGGTGATATGAGATATTGATTGATCAAAACCTTCTAAATCAACACATCCCATGAACCTACTAGAAAAATATATACCATATTAAGTGATCAATCTACTAGCTCAAACTAAGCCACATGCTATGATTAATGATGCTATGTATTTGAACTAGATAAATCAATGTGTACCAACTACTTATTGGACCTTATTCCATAAGGATGACCATTTGCATTAACTAGACACACACCAACTACCTAGTGGGATTTATTCAAAAAGGATGGTTGTACATTAATTAACTAATTCCTAAGTACCCATAGATAGGAAGGTTAAAATAAGACCAAGTAGCATGCCCTCACAATTCAAAATTAGTATTATTCTCAAGGCTAGAGATACATAAACTACTAAAAATCACAATTAGTTTCTAGGTGGCATCTTCGAGCTACATATCCTTCCATTGTTTCAATACTTCTAAATCAGGCACTAGCATAGTCAATGTTCTCATTTGTCTATAACTACTTATGGTTGTAACTAAATGGAACCATATACATAAAGTTTGGGGAGTATGGTTTGAACATGCCAATTTTTCCTAATGACTTTCTTCAAAAAGGACACATGAAAGAATGGGTGGACCTTAGAGTGGGTCGAGAGGGCCAATCTATAGGTAACTTTTCCAATTTGTTGGAGGATCTAATAAGGGCCATGGAACTTGGATCTAAACATCTGGTGGCTATTTTCCTTGAGATATGTTTTATTTTAGGGATAGAAACAAAGAAACAACTTCAATCCCCTTCTTCAAAGTAGCACTATAAATGATGTTTATTTTCATGCTACTTCTTTATATTTTGAGATGAGACCAAATTTTCCTTAAGTGTATAGAGAATGTTATCTCTTGCATTAAGAGTGATATCCACTTCCTGAATGTTTGATATGTATGGTTATTATTAGGCCACATATGGGGATTTCTTTCCATAGACAACCTCATAAGATGACATTTTGGCAGCACTATGATAAGTGGTGTTGTACAACCATTATACATGGGATAACTATTGGACCCACTAGCCCCATATTTATGAAGCGAAAAATCTTAAATAAGTTTCCAAACACTTATTGGCCACCTTCATCTAACCATATATTTAGGGGTCATGAGTCGTGCTCATTTCAACTAAGTTCCCTATAGTTTAAAAAATTAATTCAAATAAGTTTCACTACAAGTGGTATCAAAGCTCTTTCTTGGGAAAGAAAGTGGAAGATTTTTTTATATCTTTTTGAATATTTTTCAAGGGAAAAAAGAGGGTGGCAATTTTCAGATCCATTCCTATAGATTTTTGTGCAAAACTTGAAGAAACAATTCATAGATCTGAATTTATTTTGACAAAACACCTAATTACAAATAAAAATTGTCCACGTCATATTCCAAGAAGTAAAGTTATCCTTTCTTTAAAATAAGATATTTTAGGGTTTTTTTGAATGATGATCATGCATGTTGTAGAGCATGTATCCTTTGATAGGGCACCTATATTTATTCCAAGATAGTTCCAACTGATGTATAGTGGTCATGGAATTTCATAATAGTGGTCATATTAGAGATTCTAATCAATATTGAGGGAGTTGTGGTTATTTCAATTTTTCCACCTCAAAATGGAGTTGTTCAATAAGGACAATTGGCAATGGAGGACAACTTCAAGTAGAGGAAGAATGAAAGAAGGATACAGATAAAGAGAATTGTTGGAGGAACTTTGGGGAGTTCCCATGAAGCACCACTGATGAGGTAATTTCAGAGAGGGTGATGGGAACCAAAATAGGTATAAAAGTGTTCATGCCTATGTGGCATAAGGTATGAAGGGATTGGGTTCATGCCTATGCCTATCCCTTCTAAAATATTTTATTATTTCAATGATATGAAAACGATTTTGAGTGGCATTTATATTCCATTGATAACCAGGCAGGGTATGATTTAGGAAAGAGTAACATGGAGGACAGATTTATGAACCTCTAGAAGGCAAGGATGATTAAGATCCTTGTAATAAAATGTTAGGATATTTAGACACTTAGGAGTTAGTTAATATCTACTTGGTCTAATATGTCGTTAGGTAAAAGTGTGTTTCTTTAGTATGCATTAGTATGC
>ML808587.1:133567-157172 GCA_009831015.1 Picea engelmannii | reverse complement strand
AGAGTTGTAACAATGGTAAGGAGAATAATTGGTTGGACATGAGTGTTGTCACCCTGGTTACCTATAAAGAAAGAATGATTGAATGCATTCATGAGAAACTTCCAGTTTCATGTGTGTTGGTTGACGCTATGATAAAATCAAAGTAGGAGGAGTAGTCCTGCTAAAACAATGATGATTGTGGATAGATAATCCATGTGGTGAGAGGTTGGTTGAGTTCCAACACACCATGGAAGGATGCCTAACATGAAAAGTATGGTAACTTGAAATCAATGCAAGGGTGCATTGTGTGTGTGAATGTGGCCATGGAAATTGGCACATTGGTTAAGTTCATAAGATGAATTGATTGCATATTGGAAAGGTATGGTATGCTAAAAGGATGTATGTGTAAGGAAATATAATCCATTTTATTTTATTTTATAGATAAATGTCATTTGATTGTTAGTATGCACAGACTTTGGAAACTGTTTGGAAGTCAAAGCAAGTGGCAATGAAAGTGTAATGTACATGAGAGCTAACAATTTGTTTGGCTATATGAAGATGGAATTGTATGAAGAAGGTTCTTGGATATGGTAGAAAAATTAATCCCATAAGGAAGACAAATATCTGTTGAGCCAAACTACTATGAGAAGGAAAATATCATATTTGTGAATCTAGTTCCAAGGGTGATTTTAAGAACCCCCCCTAAATTTATATATATAATAAATGGGAAAACTCCCATGATACATAGGAAAAATTGAAGGCTATTTTATCAATAATATAATATGTATATATAATTTTTTAGCAAATCTTTTAGTCAATTATATAATCTTGTAAAATCTTGGCGAATCTTTCACTGAATTATAAAATCTTGTAAAATCTTGGTGAATCTTTCATTGAATTATAAAACCATATAAAGTCTTGGTGAATTTTTGATCAAGTATAAAACAATATATAATAATAGGAAAATGTATTCATTAAACTGTAATATACTCATTTTACATATTTGGAAAAATAAATATAATTTGTCCATTTTCTAGACAACGTTGCATGCATCAGGGGTTGTGTTTGTCAATGATCTCATTGTTATGATGCCTTATGACACTGGAAGTGGACAGAGAGGGCGGGAAACTCCATGTCAACAAAAAATGGTATCATACTAGATAGTAGTGATGATGAATTTGAAGGACTATTGAAATCCTAGTAAAGTGCACCACTAACCACTAGTTAATTGTGTTGGATGCCAGTTATCAGATCCCTTTGAGTGGGATCTTTCTATTACATAAATCAAATACAAAAATAACCTAAAGGGTTGTTCCCCGTATACTTCCCATTACAACATAAAACAAGCTTGAATATTTCACCCTCTCTATTGTTTCATTATATCCAAGTATCACCCTTGTTTTTGTGATAAAAACAATCAACTTATCCTTGAAGGTTGTACCATGAAATGAGTAAAAAATGTGAAATAATATATCTAGGAGTGTGTACTGCTGCCACTGGAAATAGGCCTCAAGCAATGCTTATTTCATCACAAAAAACCTTGCAATAATCTCATAATAAATCACCCTATTGATGACATGCTTCTAGCACCTTGCTTCTAGAACCTTGTTGCCAATAAACTCCCCACATGCTAATTCAGTGACAAGCATAAGGTCAACATTGAGGATGATCATTATTCTGAACTGAATATCAACAAGGATATCGACTGGAATTTCTACAGGATCATCCCTTAAACCTACTAATAGAAATATCTAGTGAATCACATTTTATGCTAATATCACAATGTATTTCAAAAAATGAAAGAACATTGATACCATCTTCCAGAGACAGTAGAAATACTATATCGAGATATCCCATATCCATCGTTCTATAGATAACCATTAGCTTCTTTGCAATTACTTTTGAAAGATGTACTACAAGCTTAATACTATGTTTATGCTTGTTTTCCTTTGCTACCATATCATGGTCTTTCTAAAGTATTGTCGAGGTATCCTTTCTACATTTTGTAAAGTATCTAGTTGAAACCCATGTAGAAGATTTCTTATCAATTCCATTCATAGACACAATATGAATATGCAACAATTTTTGTATACTTATGGTGTAATCTATCGCAATGCATGGATCTATGACAATTCCTTTTGGACTGATGGGATGGGTGACTTGATGTCTCCTGAACTAGTCAACACAAACATTCAAACGAGATCCACCCTTGCATGTTTTCTACACAAAAGAATAGTATTGAAATCTGTTTCCTTCTCTTGTAATTCTGGAACTCTGGAACATGCCTAATGCATGAATAAGAAAAGCCATGATGAGCATGTATATGGATAATGGAACCACATTCAAATGTAAAACTCATGACCCCTTCATGTTGAATGAGTCTATACAGATTGCAGTAGTCATTATATGACAACCAAGCTTCAAAACCGTAGATAAATGTTCTTCCTTCCTTGGGATGATATCTACCAAATCTACTTATTACAAATTTTTGAGAATCCCTAAAATAACTAGAGGGATCTTCAATGTTAATGGAATTAATCACATGATGTAAAATAATGTGAATGCATTCACTCCTTTGAACTAAGTTAATTAAACAGTCAATACAATAATTAATCGGACACTAAGGACAACCATAGACTGTTCTCATCATCTTGTAGGTGACCATCTTCGATCCTTCTCTGGTAAGTAGATCAGCCAAACAATTATCTTTGTCAGGTTTGTATTCTGTGGAGAAATCAAACTCATGCAACCATGCGCTCCAATGCATGACACATTGTTGCCTTGTTCCATCAACCTTTTATTCTGCAAAATACTCTACATATGCTTGAGATCAGTATGAACTATGAAATGGACATGTTTAAGAAGTAACATGAACAATTTGATCTCGTTCTTGACTGCTAAGATTTCTTTATATGATGATAGATATTTTAATTCAAGTTCTTTGAAACGACTGAAAGAGTACATGCAAGTTTCTTCTCTATGAACATGTTTTTGTAGGACAATTTCCCAAATGACATTTGAGGCATCTGTATCAAGAATGAATGGCAGGTCCAACTTAGGAAGAGAAAGAGCCATGAGGTTCTGTATTTTTTGTTGAATAGTGTGGATGGCTTTAGTCGTTTCGTAGGTCCATGGCTCTAGTTTGTACTTTAATATCATATGAAGACATAATGCGTATGAATCCTAATTTTTATATAAGAATCTAATGTAGTTTAAATTTTAAACGTCCTAAGAACCTCTGGAGTTAATTTTTGTCCAGGATTCTGTCTGGAAACTCTACTAATGCCTGAAGGACACGAGTTTGGAGTTCTACTTTTCCTTCATAGATAACAAGACCAAGAAATTTAATCTTGGTTTTCCCTATCTCCATTTTCTTCTCGGATAATGCAAGGTCCTGTCTAAAAACAACATAAAAGAACTCCTCTAGATGTTTTTTATGTTGGTTAGTATCATAAGAACATACTAATATGTCAACTATGTATGCTATTACAAAATCTAAAGGACTAAAAAAATCCTCCATCTTCTGAAATTTTGATGGAGCATTCCTCAAATCGAAAGGAAGAACAAGCAACTTGTACTGTCCATGAGGAACCACAAACCCTATTTTATACCTATCTATAGGTAATATTCCAATCTGCTAGAAACCACTCTTTAGATCAAACTTGTTGAATATATGACAATTGACTATTTTGGTAAAGAGTGTTTCTTTTTAGGTTCGTGGTTACCTAATAGGCGTTGATGTTGCATTCAAGGGCTTATAGTTGATCACCATCCTTGGTTTTCCACGTTTTTGTTTTGAGTCCTTATCGACATAAACATTGAGCAAGCCCATGGACTTCTTCTAGGCTCAATGATTTTTCTCCATAGGAGTTCTACAATCTCCTGCTTGTAGTAGTCCATCTTAGTGGGAGACATTTGATTTGCAGGATCCCTTTGAGGAGTTCTTGAATAATTTTCTATATATGGTAGATCAACAAAGTATTGTTCTCTACTCCAGAAAGCATTCGAAAGCTCTACAATACATTGCATCATTATTTTATCAATAACTTCTTATAAAATAGACTGGCCATTAAGATTTGCATGCTTACATATCTTCTTAATCTTCATCAATTGTTCAACTGATTGAGGGATCATTTCTGGAGATGGATCCTATTGATCTGGCTTAACCCTTTTAGAATATTCAAATTTCACAGGAATATGAATAGATTCATTCCCTACATGCAATGTAACAGTGTCTTGAGCTATAATAAAAGGTAACCAATGATTCACAAAGTCATGCCCTAACGTAACATCACAACCCAAAATAATATGTAAGTAGTGTAAAGTGAATTTCTCTACCATTAAGAATGATAGGAAGTCTTTCAAATCGATGTTTGATATATTATCAGCTCATGATTTATAGCCTTCAATCCGGTTTCATGTTGTTCCGAGAAATATCGAGGGATAACATTATACCTAGCAGATGAGATCATTGATCCCATGTCTATTTGTGCATCTAGATAATATATCTTGTATCAAACAAACTTTGAGGTGATAGTAATGACAAGCCTATCTTTTAATCCAAGCATTCTTGTGCATTAACAATGTCTTTCAACAGAGTCATTACTTATTTGTTCTCGAGGGAAAAGATCAAGAGATTCATCTGGAATATGTGCCAAATAAATGGCTTCTCTTTACTGCTATGTAATTTCTAGTCATTCTTCTTCTGAGTCAGATACTGTAGGAGATTTTTCCTGATCCTCTAGCAATGTTCTTATTTCCTCTTGTTCATGAGCAATACCCTATTTTAATTCATCCATAAGCATCAAATTTTGTTGCATAGTTTCCTACAACTGAAATATATTTTCTGCCCTTTGTCTCCTATGCATCCTTTCTTGAATAGTGTTGGGATGGTATTGCTGATAATGAGTATAGAGTGTATCCATTGGCTAAGGAAAACACGAATGATGATTCTTCTTTCTATGTGTGGGAACCTTGGGGGATTTGGAAACAGGTTTTGACAAAGTGGCTACATCAATCTCCATGTTCCACAAGCGTAGATTGGAAATATGAGCAGTGAGACGAGAGATGGAAGAAGCATGAAACCTTTGATGGTGAAAATGATAGTGAGAGACGGAATTTTTGAAGCCATAGGGAATTAAGACTAGCTAACAGGGCTTATTCTAGGGGTTTACTATGGAGAATTTTAACAGATAAAAAATTAATGTCAAGAAATTCATTAGGAGAATGTGTGTCATTTTCAGAAAGAGAAGTTAAATAAGTACAAGATGAAGGAGAGTATACAGTAGATTCAAAAGAATAAATCAAAGGAAAACTGAATTCAGTATCAAAGTCTAAAAGAGAATGAGAAAGAATATCCCATTATGTTGGATCCAATGTTGCAGAAAAGACTGTTGCAACCTTCTTGCCAAATTTAGTCCTGGTTTTCTGGGGACACTTGGATGCCCAATGTCCTTTTTGTTTACAAATAAAACACCCGCCTTATTTCCTTTTGTTGGTTCGATGCCAGGCATATGATGTTCTTTTTCCTAGATACTCAACAAAGGGTGTCTATCTCTTGTATCTGTACCTTAAAGGTTTATGTTTTTTGTGGGAGTAACTGGAATACCACTATTTGTAGGGACAACCAAAAGTAGGTTTGAGGGAACCTATTGTAGTGTTTAATTATAAACATCTAATGATGCTTGAGTGCTTTTGCAGATTTCTTTTGAACACATTGCCTTTGAATTGTTCTAACAACAATATCATCCAATGATGCTAATGACTGACTGTCTCCTTGCAACTTATGATCAAGAATGTATTCTTTGACAAGCTCAGGAATATGACTTGGCATAGCAGCCAAATAATGGTGAAGATAGGCAATGTTAGAGAAGTCAACTGCCTTGTAGAGAAGCTTATGCATTTCACACTTAAATTTATCCAAAAGTGCTAAATTATAAATTCTTTGAGACATAAATAAACTAGCATAATGTTCAGTTTCCACTAGGGCTTGTCCAAAGAACTCATGGCTTACAACTTCAACCAATGCAATAATAGTATCATAAGATTAAGTTACTTTAGTTGTTTTCTCCTCTGGTAATCCATACCACCAGTTTTTTATCATACCTGCAAAACCCCATATTAATCGGAAAGTAAGCTCTTGCCAGGTGACTTTGTCTTTGAGAATAGATTTTTTTATGTTAGCCCAACCTTCCCATGAGGAAACTACATCAACAAGTTGTCGAGGTGTGAGGCAATCTATGTTACTGTTAGAGCCAGAGAGAGAAATATTTGTACCAGAATAGCAGTACCAAAAAATGTATTAGCCAATCTAGGAATGTTTTTACACTTTCACCTATGATCTTCCTTAAGCTCAAACTAGATATGGAATGCCTGAGTCTTTAACTAACCATTCTGGTGGTTCATCTACTTTGATGTCAAACTCTCTTCTAATTTTATGTCGTATTTATTCTTCAGAAATATAATCAGGTTCTCTGTGATGTGTTACAATTTTGGTATCATATTGTATCATGATAGCAGTATGATTATCTTTCCATTCTTTGAAATTTGCTACAAATTTATGATACCTCTCTATTATCTTTTGAGCTTTTGATAGAGCGACTTGGGCATAAACTAGATGAATTGCATTCCTTCTGTCTAAACCTCTTAAAACTTTAGAGGTGATAGCAGGATGATTGGAGATACCTTCAAATGACTGGTCATCCCTTGGAAAAAAAGGGTCATCTCCTGCAACCGATGCAACATTGTACCCATTTGGAATCTGAAAATACAAAACGAAGGAAAGATAGTCAACACAAAAATAAATACTGTCAGCACGAAATCCATTTTTCCATAGATCAATAGATTCAAATTGCCAAGAAAGATAAAGGAAAAGGAAAGGCTAAGAAGATTTCTATAGAGGAAAGAGAAGAACAGTTTGTTGAACGTGCAGGACATCACAGTTGTCTAAGGATGTTCTCCCATAATGATATTGATTTCAATGAACATCACAATTTTCTTAGGATGTTCTCCCATAAATTATTTTAGTTTCTTTTGTCACATGCTAAATGTCCAAATATAAATCATTTGCTACCTCTATATATTCAAAGTCAATTTGACATGTGAATCATCATTTTAGTCTATGATAATGATAAATGATACCACTATCCCAATTCCAAAGTGTATATTGCACATACTAATGATAGAAATGAAATCACATTCACAAAATTGAATGTCAAACTAATATTTATAAGGCCGTTATCATCTAAGTTCACATGTGAACAACACGGGTTTGAGCCTTTTGATAGAAGTAATTAGAAACAATGCCATGAACAACTGCAAAATTTCATTCCAAATTTTATAAAAACTTTTGTTGATTTATAATTATCTGCCTGTGAGAAGTGGCCCTCTAAACTTGTATTTATGAATTCAAAAGTTTCCAAAGTCTCCAGTAAAAGGGTCAATATTTCTGAAGTCATTATTCACTAGTTCAAATATTAACAACTCGATGCTACTTGCATTGATTATGTGCTCCACTGAAGATGGCAAGCATTGTCGGAGCTATACTACAAAACAACATTTCCTTTCTCCCACCCTTGGAGAATATTAATGCTCTCTCAAATAATATTACATATTTTAGGAAAGAAATCAATATTCAAGGTGAGGTTTGGCATTTAACACAAAAATTTCAAATAAACAGGAAAGAAAAACATGTGATGATGCTAAATTGTTCAGTGAATCTAACACCAGACACAAAACAAAGTGATAATGCTCATTTCCATAACATTGATAGAACAATTAGAATTGATGATTTTGTCATTGAGTTATACAATCCTTTATAGAATAGAATTGTAGATTTATAAGGAAAAAATATACATGATTGAGATCCTCTGCATAGCGCTTTTCTTCAGGAAGTAGGCCTAGATAATCTAGACCATTACTTGTAGTCAAGTTAATGACCTGAATGTCCAATAAACATAAGTGAAATTATATTTAAGAACACAAAATACTGAATATTATAATATAGGAGAAAACATATCCTCTTCCCATAATAGGTTGATTAGATGAATAACCTGCTAAATCAAAGTATTTATGCTTCAATAAGACCTGAAATATAGTTTGAAACACTTCAATGATGGTCCCTTGTAATAAGTATTCCAACATAGGGCCACTCTGATTCAAAAGCCTAATCAATAAATAAGAGATCATCCCCAGGACAAAGGACCTCTACAAATGCCAAGTCTATAATAGATATGAACCTGCATAGAGTGGCCCTCACTTTGTAATCATTTTAGTGTGTTTCTAGGGTTGGGCTCAACACTCATTTATTATATTTCTAACCAGTTAAGACCCATCTTGTCATTATGTCAGCCCGTAAATCCTCTTGGAAAGGACACCATACCTCTTGGGTTGAGTATAAATATAGACTCAAGAATTGTTTGTAACATCAACATGATCTATTTCTCTCTTATACAAGTGACTTATTCTTTTAGCCTATGGGAATCACCAAGTTTTTGTGAACTAGGGTTTCTGATCATCTTCTTTACAAATGATCCGAAGATTATGGCTAAAGGCATTTCCCTAAGGATTGTGGATCTAGGGTTTTTGTATTTTTCTCTTTGTTTAGGGTTTCCTAAGAGGGATCACTTCAAGCATTTGATTAAGATAATTTTTTGGCATGGAAATTTTTAGTTCACCCTTTCTCGGAACTTGTCCACAAGACTGGCTTCAAGATTGGAAAGTCCACAACAAAATTCCAATTGTGAATGCAAGTGCATGCCTGTGATATGCCCCAATGCCTATGAGCATCTACTCCTCAATTAAATTATATTAACCATTTGGCATTTGCATGCATGTAATATAATCCTCAAACCCCAATGACAAAATACATTAATTATGTGATAATGTGCACAAAAAATTATTCTCTGGTACCAACAACCAAAATTGTTTGGGAGCCTTGTGCATATAGCACAGACCCCAACAACAATAGCAGTCTAGATCAAAAACCACCAGAATGAAACTTCTTCATCTAGGCCTGCTAATGAAGGAAGTTGATTAATGAATAATCTAAGTAATGCCTCATTTTTGTGTTATGACATGCTCGTTGTTCATTTTTGCTCTTATCATATTGCCCCTATTTTCAAAGAGCCCTTTCCCATTCAAATTGCCAAGAAAGATAAAGGAAAAGGCAAGGCTAAGTAGATTTCTATAGAGGAAAGAGAAGAATAGTTTGTTGAACCTGCAAAACATCAAAGTTGTCTAAGGATGTTCTCCCATAATGATATTGATTTCAATGAACATTCAATTGAGCTAGAAGAGGTAGACAGACTTGAAGCATTGTGAAGATCAACCTTTGAACTCTGGAGTTTTTATTGTTATCCATAAAGCTCACTATTTGGGGTAAATATACATATATGGATAAAACAAAACTATAGGGGCTTTCTGCTCACCAAATAAGATTATTTGGATCCAATAATAATCACAGGACACTAACATAGAATACCATTTCAAGATTCAAGAATTCTAATGGTTTTGATTGGAGTCATTGTAGGTCCATAGTGTTATTGATAGTAGAGCTTTGGTTAAAATTTAATTGTGAAATTTTTTTGCCCATTTTTGACTTAAAAACCAAACCATTAACACCCCCTTTCGATGATTTAGTACATGAGGTCAATTACAATGCAACGATCATAATCATCTACATTGTCATGTATATGCACACTATTATAAAGTTGTCTATATTGTGCTCTCAATTGCTCATCAACTTCAAAATATTCACTCTACTCTACTATGAGATGAATCATGACCAATACTATTACTTTTGAAATAAAATAAAGAAAACTAAAATATGAAATGGAATGCATCAACCTGGAAAATCAGAAAAAGGCATCAGTGCAAACCTAATTTCAATAAATCCAAAAGGAGTGAAATAACACATCCACTGCAACAAGATATAATGTGGCAATTGTCTATGGTAAAAAGTAGTTATAGTACACCATTTTGTCACATCGAAGTGAATTCCTGCCTAATGTTAAGTGGATTGTTGTGGTTGAAATTATAGCCTGTAAACACAACCTAATCAAGAAACAATAGCATTTATCCTCAGGAATCGTCAATCCTAATTTGATGTGGGTGCATGCAAACCTAATTTGGATAAATCCAATAAGGACCAAAATAACACCATCAACTGAAACAAGATATATATGGAAAATGTCTACAGTAAATGGCAATTGGTACATGATTTCATGATTCATCATAATGAAGTGGGTTTCAATCAAATTTTTGGTGGATTTCTGAGGCAGAAGCCATAGCATGTAACGAATCCAGAAAACAATAGTATATCATCCTCAAGAATCATTGCATTACACTAACAATATAGAAATGGTTATGAACTTGGAACTTGTCAAGGTTGGATTCAATATTGGAAAGTCCACAACAAAATTCCACTTGTGAATGCAAGTGCATGGTTGTGATATGACCCAATGCCTATGAGCATCTACTCCTCAATTCAATTATATTAACCACTTGCATGCATGTAATATAATCCTCAAACCCTAATGATAGAATACATTAATTATGTGATAATGTGCACAACAAATGATTCTCTAGCACCAACAACCAAAATTGTTTGGGAGCCTTGTGCATATAGCACAGACCCCAACAACAATAGCAGTCTAGATCAGAAACCACCAGAATGAAACTTTGTCATCTAGGTCTGCTAATGAAGGAAGTTGATTAATGAATAATCTAAATAATTCCTCATTTTTTTGTTATGATAGACTCGTTGTTTATTTTGGTTCTTATCATATTGAACAATAATTTTGACATGTTAGCATATGATATCACAGTGACAGTATGTTCTATTTTGATTCCATTGATGGGAAGTGTTTTGATTAATTTTCCAAATGTGAAAGTTGATGATTGAAGCATGGGGAAGATGTTTGATTCAAGATATGGAGCAATTGAAGAAAACAAAGATGCATATCATAGATTTACTCTGTTTTTAGGGTTTGTGGTAATATAATAATAAAAGGGAGGTGCAAGTGCAAATGCAACATTGTGAGAAGGGCTTCTTTTGAGATAAAAGGTGTTCACTTCTCAAGTGTTACATTTCAAAATACTCAACACTTGGTTTTAGCAATGAAAGTATCACTTTATTCTATCAAACCCTAATTTTGAAGATGGAGTGAAAAGGAGGGTAAAGTGAAGAAGTTTCAAGTTTTGAAGGTTCTACAGGTCTTAGTATGAATTATCAGGTTTACAGAAACTCCATACAACACATGATTCATCTACCAAAATAATTCTCCACTCATATTGCTCAAAGAGAAGCCTCTAATTCCATTATTATCTTTACTTCTAGTATTTAGGTTATAATTAGAATTTGGATATTGTAATCTTGCTAAGAAATGGAAATGAAGATTTATCAACAAAAGTATTGGACCAGTTTCTCCAAACAATGTAAATGAAATATTGATTGAGAACAAATCCTACTATCCAATCTCAAATACCCCTAAATATACATAAGAGAAAAGAAGCACTAATATTAGCATTCTAACAACATGGAGTTCACTCATATATGTCATGGAATCTTGGCAATTACTAGCAACATAAGAATGCAATTTCATCTACTTGAATGAGCCCATTCTTGCTTAGTAGAATTCTTGTTAAATTGAGTATCTACCCTTTAATACTAGGACACTATCTATGTGAAGAGATAGGTCCTATCTTAATCAAATTCTAACTTCATTTCATGTCACATACAAGAAAGAGACAATGTAATAGTTAAATATCAAAACATCAATCTTAAAATATCTTGCATCAAGAAAATATGGCTCCAATTTTACAATGAAAAACACAAAATATAGATTATAGAACCTATTTTTACCTGAAATGAATCCTCAAATTGGCATATAGTAATATTGCTATGATAAAGAATTTCCAACCTACTCCAAAAATAGAGGGAAAACGTATCAAAAGAATCACATCATTTGTTTTATTCCATTCACTATTTATTTCACCACCAATGGAACACATATACTGAAATAAGTGTTCCGTAGGCCCTCATATATATTGGATTAGATCAAATGTTGCGGTATATCAATTTCCCATTTCTCATCTTGGTGCTCATTTTCTTCATTATGAACAAGATCCTCTCTAGATGGATTATCATTATGATCTTCCAAAGAATTATGTTCCATATAAAGTTCATTAGAGAAACTTGTTATATTGTTTTCCCCCCTTCTATCACAATCTGATCGCCAAAGAGCTAGTGCTCTTTCATATGGAAAACTGGAAATGTCATACTTTGTTACATATAATCTTAAACATATATCCATATGTTTATCAAGCTTGTTCCTCATCTTTGACTTCAAAAATTATAGTGCACTAAACATTCTCTCATCCTCCACTGATCCCAAAATCATGGTTTGACACAAATCCGCTAATTTGAAATATCCATATATGTTTTCCTGTAAGTATTGGCTAGCACCCAAAATAGTCCATAATCTTGTTACTGCACCATATTCTAGAGGATTCTCCAAAGTGAGAAATTGATTCCACATTGTTTCAACGAAGTGTGTGGCTTGTTGAAACAATTTTGATTGATCCAAAATACCTTCAACCTATTCTCCATGTATCTCAACCTTCTTGCAAAGATGGTCCACTAAAGTATTTAATTTTTCCACAAAGTCACGTTTTAAAGTAGGTTGAAATTTTAAATTGTTCCAATATTCAGGGTACACCACAGACATGGCCTCCAATAATTCATCTCAAGAGAATATTTCTCTTATCTCCGATGACAATGACTTTGCAATTTCTATCAAGTTGCATCTCACTGAAATGACAACATTGTCGAATAGGTCTCTTGACACAGGGTTCTCTTTGGTGGTTCATATTGTCTTATCAATATAATGAAAAGGAACCATATACCCATGCACTTCCATATATAGTATCCCTTTTTCATCAAACTTCAAATAATTTTCAGTATATTTTATATCAATGATCATAGTCCAATTTGTAAACCATGGACCTGCGAAAGACTCTGGCATCGTATACAAATTATCCAATGAAAGGAATGCAAATTTTCTTGCAATTATGTATTATGCAAATTGTGCGACTTTGAGACATTTTCACGAGGACATTCATTTCATCTAGCATAGGAAGAATTCCAACCAATGATAATAATTTCTCTATGTTAGTTAGTTGAAAGAGAAGATCTTGAGCTTTGTCTACACTGAAGCAATGTTCATACATCACCCCTACCAAGGACTAGTACTCACTAAATAATCTTTGATCTAGTCCATTCAATGAGATCCACATTGTATCAACATCTTTTAATAGCTTGTTTCCATTTGTAACACCATCGGTAAAAATTTTATACTCTGAAAATCATTTGGGACTACGAGAAAAATATGCATAAGCCTCTCGTACAATATCTTCAACTTTTGAAACTGATGGAAACTTGCTTACTATTTTAAATGCAAGATTCATCCTATGATCCATACAATGAATACTCAACATATACGGTGAAGATTGTTGGGTATGTGCTATATTCTTTGCATGTGTGTGTTTGGGCATGTAGATATGACAACTGCGTCTGACGATCCCTCGTACTAGTGCTCTGTTTGTGCCGTGTGTGCCGGGCTCTTTCCTAGGGGGTCCCAGGGGTGTGGGGGGGTGGGGGGGTGGGTTCTATTTTTAGTGGTTTTGTAAATTAATATCGGATTAAGGGATTAGGGTTTTTGTATCTATGGAATACCTAAAAACATTGTATATATTGTATGGTGAATGGTGAAATTCAACATAATGAATATAACAAAGGTTTTCCCGGTTGAGGGTTTCTGGTATAAAATCTCTGTGTACTCTGTGTATGAGCCGTTGATTAAATTATGTTTTTCTTAAGAATCTATATGCATTGCTTTACTTCACAGGTTTAAAACTTACAAAGATGATAGTTGTAGTCTAACACAAAGTCCATTCCTTTGTCCTTGCATTACCGATGCTCCATCTGCTCCAACACATACCAACTTTTTTGTGATCATTACCACCACTTTCCTTCAAACTATTATTAACAAGTTCATAAATATTTCTAGATGTAGAATTCTCCTTCATTTTATGAACCCCAAGTAGATAGGAATGCCTAATATGGTCATTAACCATATAAATACTCATACAAATCCATGAAGTGTTACCAATAGTTGTAACCTCATCCAAAGACAAAGACACAAACCTAGCACTTGCAATCTTCTCTTTCATATCATCATTTTCTATTTGAGCTAGATGTTTGCCCATTCCCAACCACTCGTTAAAGACCAATGAGAAGATGGAATGTTTGGAGTTTGAAGAAAAGATAGATATTTCATGTAATCTGGATAATCTATTATAGGACGCCCTTTAGATAAGATGTGAGATACAGTTCTTAATTGAATTGTTTTGGATAACAAATTTCTTTCCATCGTCTTTTCGAATAGAGATGTGATGCTTCCTCCACATGCCTCGATTTTTTTCTTACTTATTAAATATTCATTATATTCATCAACATATTTGACATGTCGACATTCATCGGAAGGTTTCCATCTGACAATATTTTCTCCTCGCCATCTACAAAAAAAAAATCATACACCTTTCCTACACTCTTCTCAATTGTATCTAATTTCATCTGAAATGTCGTTGGTGTGCCAAGTTTCCAACTACATATATTGCATCAAACTTTTGGTTTCTCTTTCTCATTTTTTGGAGGTAATGGATCAATAAATGGAAATATTGAGACCCAATCTGGTTGGAAGCCTCTCCCTATGTCCCATTGGCCCTTTTGTAT
The DNA here is from genome assembly GCA_009831015.1 of Picea engelmannii. Lineage (NCBI taxonomy): Eukaryota > Viridiplantae > Streptophyta > Pinopsida > Pinales > Pinaceae > Picea > Picea engelmannii. Next base: position 142,399 of record ML808587.1, on the reverse strand, counting down.
TTTTCTTGACTTGGTTGTGTTCTTTTCCAATGAAATATTTTCGACATTTGTACTACCAATTTCTGGTGAAAATGCATTTATCTCACTTTGATCACCAGAGGAACATATTTCCTTATCTATTATTTGGATATTAGATTTATTCTCACAAGTGTTGACATCTCTTTCAGTGATAGGTTTCTTAAAAGAGATTGAAGCATGAAGAGAATGTGGATCCTTGGATTGAGGTCTTTGAAAGTGTGATTATAGATCATTTTGTCTTAATCTTTTCTTCCCAAGATCGATGTTTGACATCTCAATAAATATTCCACAATTGAAATTTCAAAATGATCTAGAAGCCAAAAGTGAAACTTGCAAGAGAAATAATATGAAATTAGTAAAATTCCTACCAAGTATAGAATATTCAATTTGAATGAAGCTACTCTAATACTTTCTCCCAAATTTCTCCTCATCTTTTGATATACTTCAATACCTATAAATACTGCAAATATTAATGGATATAATGAAAAGAGGTTCAAATACATACATTAATATGCGTGATGGTAGTAATCTCTATAATCCATATGGTATGTGGAAGAAGGAAATAAAATGTTACAAGTATAATGAAAACAAGAATGGTGGAAAAATAGAGGTTCCCTTCAAAGACTCGAACAATGACAATAAGAAAGGAGAGAAAACATTAGGATACCAACCCAATATTCAAAACCATTGAGAGATTGAGAATTCAATGGGTGGATAAGTGGTTTAGATGGTATAGTTATCTTACATCAGGGTTTGGGGGGTTTTGGTCCTTGGACCATCCAGTAACATTTTCAAAATTGGTCAAAAAAGGCATTAGCATGTTGGAGTTTCCAAGGAAGATTGTGTCCACTAATCACCATTTCAGTGTGAAGAATAGAAAGAAGCACCATTCAATCCACCTATAAATTTGGTAGGTTAGGTGTATTCAAATGATAAGTTGAAGGAGATAAGAAATATGGATTATCTATTAGATGAGAACTACATTCTTCCCAATTTGGGAAAATATTTTTTTGCCAAGTGGATTTCTCAGATGATGCGTGAATGTCAACACTCTTCTTCAATTCAGATCGATTGTTTCTACAAGTGGTTGGAAAACCAAAGAAAGAAAAAGTACTCCATAGGTAATTGTAAAGTAACAATGAAACTCTGATTAACTGATCAGGTTGGTAACTTAGCTTCTCATAAAATAAGTCTGGATGTTTTTGTAAACAAATTAATTTTGTATAAAAGTAAAGTCTTTGTTCAAATTAAGAAGTGGTTATCAATGCATATCTTACCAAGCTCTTTATTATTTTGGGCAGTTTGAAATTTTTTCTTCTTTCTGTCTCAACCTTCTACTCTCATCTCCACAAGATTTCATTTGTTTTACCCACATCTGTGATGCTATACAACATTACCTTGGCTTCTAGAATTTCTTCTTTAGAGTTTTGTAGTAGTAAGGAGTGATCTTATGGTATAGTTGTTCTACTTGCTTTGGCACTTTATGGATGGTTGATTGAAGTGCTCTATTGAATGAGGATGACTCTTCTACAATTTCATGCTCTCTTATGCTAATGATATTATTTGGATGACTTATATGGGATGTTAAACTAGGTAATATTACATTTTGTATTTTCCATTGGATATTTTATGTCAATGTGTGTTATTCTACACTTTATTTCATTCATGCATAAATACAAAACCCATATTAGTTGGATATCATTTTTTCTTGTGAGCTCCCTTTAATTTTCTAAGTGTAAGGCAACAAGGAAAAAGTTGGATTAGACCTACAATTTGTGGTCTTTCATCATTTGAAAGAGTTATCCCATTGATCCTTGTTTGATCCCATATGCCCCATAGTTTCTAGGCACGGGTACCTCCCTGCAACCATTTAAAAAATTTGTATTTCAAACTTTCATCTATTTGTTAGTTTACAGATCTGAAAATTACTAAAAGAATATCATGCCAGATCTATCCCTTAAATCTGGTGTTGTTTACTGCAAAATTTAAAGGAATTTGGACTAAAATATGTTTTAGAAGTCTGCTAAATAAATCATTTTGAATCATTTTCGAGTAGCATACTTGCACCCACTTAGCTTTGTATCTCAAGATGGAAGTTATCTTTAAAGAATACTCATCATTTTCAGATTGTGACACATACAAAGAAAGTACACAGAAGTGCCATATAGTGAAGCCAGATTAGAAGAAATGTTTTCTGGCTTTGCATTTCAATACATATGATGGATTAAAATAGTGGAAGTGCATAACCGTGCAAAATTAACTGACAATTTTTTCCATTAATAACCAGTTTGAGTTGTGACCATCCTGCTCTGTTAGTTTAAGCTTGTACTGGAATAATTGTTGTCGTATTTATAGACAGGATGCCAAAGGGGGAGATTGTTGGCATATTTACAGACAGAAGATGCAGGCATTGTGTTTTTCATTGATGGTGAGATCAGCATGATCAGTAATGCAATGAATTGATGGCGAGATAAGCACGATCAACAACGCGACGATGATGACATGGAAAGATTAATAGTGAAGATCAACAATGATCATTAGATCACCCTTTCATAATTCTCGATGATCGTCAGATATGAATATAGACAAGAGGAATGTGCAAAAGAGGAGAACAAATCTAAGACATTGGATCTGAGTGCAAGGACTGACCATCGCTATATCCAGAAGAAGGAGCATGATATTTAAGTACAATATGAAGTGAGCTTACAAAGTCCTGAAAATAGGAGGACCATCCATCATCAAGGAGGACACGTGATGAGCGATTAGAATTTCGCTGACTTGCACATTAGAGGAGTCAACGGAGCGTGGTGTGAGATCAACGTGATTTGCAAAATCGCGAAATGATATGGACCGTCAGATCAAAGATTGATATGGAACATTGGATCAAGGTATGTCATGGACCATTGGAGCCAAAGTACACATGGAAAGGGATTAACATTTCACTGACTGGAAATTCAAAGGGAGGAAGTGCTCTAACCTTCCAACTCGCGATATGTGAAATCGTGATAAGATCTGGACCATTGATCCAAGAAGGACACATGGAAAAATATTAGAGCACGACAAAGGCTTTGTTTCAAAGTTTCGTAGATCGGGAAATCCAAAGGGAGGAGGTTCTCTAACCCCTCAAACTTGTGATATGCGAAATCACGATAAACAATCCTGACCATTAGATGTAGACTACACATGGAAAGAGGTCATCTTTTTGTTGATTGGAAAGTCAAGGGAAGGAGGAGCTCTATCCTTTGAAATCACCAAAAGCGAAATCACGATCCAATCAGATTTGTTGATCAAGGGAGAGCGTGGACCATTGCTCTGGCTCCATTTTGAATTTTCGGATATCGAGAGTTGGAGGAGTCAAGGAGACTCATGGAAAAATTGTGAAGCACCTTTTTGGCGTAGCCTGTGGTCACCTCTGGTGGTCAAGACAAGGGAAGGATTCAGTCCAGCGAAGATCCATTTCGGCGATCGCGACATAAAGAGTCGAGACTCTTCATCACAGGAGTCCCGAAGTTGTGAATCATGAAGTGCTTTGTGGATAAGCGCCAAGGTCATGAGAAGGGAAGGATCTAGTGCATCCAAGATCTATTTCGGTGATCGTGACATGGAGAGTCGAGACCCTTCATCACAAGAATGCCAAAATGTGAAATCACGAAATCAATTCTTCTTAGCGTTCGGTCACAGTGAGTGGGCATATGAGATAAATGCGAGACTCTGCAGAATTAATCCAATGGTGTTGATTAATTGGAAATATGATCAAAGGGCTACTATTGCACTTCATAGTTAATTGATTAGTTACGATTCAATTAGTAGAACTGAATCATAGTTCTTGGATGTTTAGAGATTCAATTGCTGATGCATTTTCTTGGAGATTCAAGGTGTAACTGAATAGGTGGTATAGGATAAAATGGAAATGCAACGACTGTGGGAGGTTAGCTATTCTGACTGGAAAAATAAAGTAAACTAGGAGAAAGGAAAATATTAGAAGCCACAGTATGAGATCAAACTCATAAATGATGAACGGAAGATGAACAGAGAAGAAGAATAATGAAGCAGAGAAGAAATTCATAATAGAGGAGAAGTGGTAAGATTTGATATATCTATACTGGTGGTTATTCATTCATTTATTTTATAATCAGGGAGGTAGGGTGGTGCTAGGGAGGACTTTGGTCCTCTGATATTCAAGTTGGTTCTTGAATATTGGAAGTTGTATCTTCCATATAGTTGTGGCTAGAAAACAAGGTGGCAGGGTGGTACTAGGGAAAACATAGGGTTTTTTGTATGCAAGTTGGTTCTTGTATAAGTTTAGTTGGTGCTGGAACACTCAAGGAGTCGATGCTTCCTTCTAGTGGGTGCTAGAGAAACTAGAGATTTGGTGCTCTCAACAAGTTGGAGCTTGTAAAACAGAGGTAGTAGCTTCACTTTGAGTTGGTTCTCAAACATAGATGATGTACAGAACTTAAAAGAATGCCTATCATTCAAAGAAGAAGAGGTTTTCTCCCTTTATGGGTTTCCTTGTGAAAATCCGTCTTTGTGTATATCTTATGTGTGTCTAATGTTCATTATTTATACTCTTAATATATTTTATAATATTAATGGTCACTTGGAAGAGATTAAAAATAATTTGAATAAGTCATATTTAATGTTTAAGCACAGTAATAATTGATTCACCACCGCCCCCCCCGCCCCCCTCTTAGTTGTCTTAGTAATTTCAACAATATTTTGGTTTATTTAGTTATTTTGGATTCTACAATGCATAGGACATTGTACATAATTATAACTAATTGGAATAAAGAATGCATAAGACACATTGCACACATAGTCCATGTCAGTGCATTGGGATGAGTCACATTGTACATAATTATAACTAATTGCAATTGTAATATAATGAACTCATCTTATTATATATTTGAATGAGACTGGGAGTGATAGGGTTGGTTGGCTCATGTTAGGGTTAGCTATTGTAAGTTAGGATTTTGTATGGAGGAAGAGGAAATAAGAGTTTGAAACTCTCAAAGGGTATTGTAGAATATATAAAGAGATTGTATAACTTATCTTATGGATGGTAATGGAAATGAATGTGATGTGGTCCCTCCTCTCATATTTTGATTGTCTCTTGTGTATGAATGCTTACATGCTTTATGGTTGAGTTGTTCCATATTATGCTTTCTATAATCATGTTCATTTGTCTGTGTATGTTTTTTAGTGTCTCAGGAGACCTTACCTTTCATAAGGGTATTGAAAATGACAACATTAATGGACTATTGTTGGCTCATGTGTTGAACCTAGATTCTATTAATAATAGTGCCAATAGAGTAATACATGAATGTGCCTAAGGTGAATAGGAAGAAGATGGACAATAAAGTAGTCAAGTGCATATTTATTGGCTATTCATAAGGAGTTTAAGGGCTACCAACTATGGATTCCATTTGAGCATTGACATAGCTATAATTGGGATGTGATCTTCAAGAAGGACAAATCTCCTCAAGATCAACACCAACAATCTATTCTAGAAGAAAAGATACAACATTTGGTGATTCCATATGAGAATAGCTTTTAATATGAAGCTAATGATCTTGACGAGCAAAGTGGATATCATAGGTGCTAGATGTAGATATTCCAAAGGAATGAGGTGAAGTCTAGCTTCATCTTGGATTCCAACTAAATGAAAATACACATCAACACCAAATGAATATGTATAGCCTAGAAATGACCAATGAGAGACCAGGGGAAAAATTCAAGGAGCCTTCATGAGTGAAATCATCCTAAAAAGGATGGCTATGAGTCACACATGATTTTATCTATATTTATTTATATTTTATGGGTGATGAGCCAAGAAATTCCAAAGAGGCTCTTAAAGGAGATTACTTCTCATTGGAAACAAGCCATGGAGGAAGAAATTAAGGTCTTAGAACATAACCAAACATGGCATTTGCAAGAGTTGCAAGGTAGTTGAATGCAAATAGTTTTTTGAGAATATGTATAAGGAAATTGATTATTTCAAGTTATGTAATGCTTGTTTAGTAGCAGAGGGATACTCTTAATTTGAAGGTGTTGATTATGAAGAGGCTTTCTCCCAAGTAGCTAAAATTTCCTCTGTGAGATTGTTGTTGGAAATTGTTACTACCTATGATTTGGAAGTGGATCAAATAGATGTGGTGCTGGAATTTCTTCACAATGAACTGAAAGAAGAAATATTCATGAGATTGTTGTTGGCCATTGTTACTACCTATGATTTGGAAGTGGATCAAATAGATGTGGTACTGTCATTTCTTCCCAATGAACTCAAAGAAGAAATATTCATGAAACGACATAAAGATTAAAACTCGGGATAGTATTGCACATGCTCTAATTAAGGCAAGGTCAACGAATGGCAGAAAATTCACTTTGATAATAAGGACAAAATGTTGTTGAAAGTGATTTCGAAATGAAAACTTGTTAAAATTTGTGACAGTCACTTTTTTAAACAACCCTTAAATCGTTGAAATATATGAACGATATTTCCTTGTTACAAAACATAGCATTGTTCTAATTTTACCAATATCATTCATAATTCTTTTCTATGAGGAATTTAACACATTGAGATGAAGCACCAGGTAAATACCTATCAAGATGTTTGGAAACCCTGGTAATTATTCACAGCCAAAGCCGCGTGCAACACCTTCCGAGCGGGTTGGGATAACCATACCAAATTTTAATTTATTTTGATCCGAACATGTAGCTCCACCAGTGGCTCCACCACTGGCATCTCTTTCCCTTTTTTCTATTTCGTCGAGGGGAAATAAAAACGAAAATAGATAAGAAAGGTAAATCGGGCCCCGGGGAATTAGAGATTTTTGGGATGGTATAAAGAATAAACTTTCACTCTACTCTGTAGTTCTCATGGATGAACCAGACAAATAACAAAGCTCTTATTTTAACCCAATGCATATATGGGCACTGGGCAGATCCCAGACAATTTATACTAGGTGGGAGGGCCAAAATGCTCTCAGAAATCCCCTTGTTCTTTGGAAATCAGGCAAAGGGAAGATTGTAGCTACCCAGTGCCCATACCAAAAAATCTAGGCGATTTAAACCATAAACCCCAATTTTACCAAATGGTAAGGCGAAGAATCTATAAGAAATTCCCATACTTCTAGAAATTTAGCTAATGGAAGCTCGTCCCTCCAAATTTCAGGGGAGATATATAATTTTTTTTCCTCTATCTCTCCTAAAAACATGGGCTAACCCTATACACGATTTTTCTCCTAAAATAAATTACGGGCTAATGATATAAGTTTTAAAAAATCACTCTAATACAAAAAAATTGCCCTATAAAAAATTGGAGAACCCTAATTTCTCTCATTAGCGAAATTTTGCCCCTAAAATCATCTATGTCTAGTTCCTGTGTGGAACAGATCTGTAAATGGAAATGTGAAATTTGAAAATTATGTGGGTAACAGATTTGAATAAATTTTGATTCAAATTGATAATGGTATATCAGGTTACTATATGCATGTGATATAGGTGAGATAACAGATTTGTCCCGAAAGTACATATGATTGTTGTCAAGATGGAAAACATGAAAGGGATATTGTTGTGACATGAGAACCCTGGGATATTTCACGATCATCATTATGATGAGCTATGCTATGTTAGAGAAGGCTAGAGGGACGCCTTGTCTATAAGACTCTACAAATATATGATCTCTTCTTGTGAGAGGAAGCCTTGGAAAATGATGGATCACCCAAGGGAATGTATAGAAGATAAGGGGATGTCTGAGCTTGGAGGGTGAGTGACTGAAAGAAAGAGGAGACTTGGATGATTCATATTACATGCTAGCTGGGATCATGAGAATAGTCAATATGTCAAGGGAAAATAATGATATGAGTAAATATGATATCCATAGGGATGCAAATCTATGAATTGCACAGATAAGTATTGTGCTAAGAATGTATATTTTCTCTTGATTTCTGGACAACAATGAAATATTTATGCATGAAATTGTAAATTACTATGCATGTTGTTTTATATTTTTGTAGGCATGTTTTGAAATGCCAGAGTCCAAGTGAGAACCAGATCAAGGAGAGGAAGATAATGTTGAAGCAACTAAAAGTTAAAGGTATGGAAGGTGTTTTTGATATGCAAGAACACTGAGGAAGGTGTTCCTTTTGAAGGGGGAGGGGAATTTAACACCCCATTTATAAACCCCTAATTATGTGTGTAATTAATCATGATTTATTATTGCCATGAAAAGGCATATAAATAATGTAAATGTATTATTGTTTAATTGTAAATCCCAACAAATGACTGTGGGGGTGAAGCCTTGAAATTACTGGCCATGATACCACGAGAGGGATTAGTAAGGGTAGATAAAGGGAATTCATGTGTACAATAACCCAAATCCACCTTCATTAATGATGAGGAGGAAATAGCCATATTTCCTCTAGCTTGTAGCCAAATCAAGACAGTTAATAAGAAGTGGTTGGTAGTTGAACAAACAACCACCCGAATGAATACGGGTATGGAATATTTGGCTAGGATAGTAGAGGCTATAAACCAAAGGTACCATAAAGTACCATTTATGTAGATCAAGATAAACCTAAGTTCCTTATGAAAGAATAAAGATAAATTATGTGCAAGAGATGCACGAGGAGAGAAGCAAGAAAAAGAGTCTAGTCATAGCATAAGGATAGAGGAGGAGAACAGGGAGGAGAGTTCAAGACTTAGAATAAATAGAGATAAAAAATCATACAACAAAGGAAAAACACCTATATGGATTAGAGAATACTCGAAGCCCAAACTAGAGGTCCTAAGCTTAGTGGGGAAGAAGGAAAA
>ML808587.1:103821-118345 GCA_009831015.1 Picea engelmannii | reverse complement strand
GCCAGAACTCTTGCGGTAAAGAGTATAGGCGGATCCAAACAGGGGCCATGGAAAAGTCTTCTTTGTCGGGGCTGAATCTCTCAGTCCAGAAGCGCAAGAAGAGCCCAGCTGAGTTGAAGAAATAGGGGCCATTTTCAAAGATTATGTCCTTATCCTCCAGGTTATACAGGATGATGGTGAAGAAGCCTTTGGAGCCCAGCTGGACTTCATAATCCCCTTTCGGGTTCCACCAGTGCTTGATCCATTTGTAGAGATCTCATTCTGTGGGCCATAACCCTAAGAACTTCCCTATCAGAGCATGTTCTTTCATGAACTCAGTATGCTCGCCGACTCGTGTGGTGCTAATGAGATATCTTGGGGCTTTTTCGAGCTGAGGGATGCACTTACTTGGTTCCCATCCTTTATTCGGCTTGGTCTGGGAGGTGCCCGCATCCGCCCCTGTATCCATGTCCTTCCGGAGTCCATGCTCTCGGGCTAGAAGTTCGTCGCGGATCTGCTGCGGCGGTTCGAAGCCAGGTCGCTTTGCCCTAGTGCCGGCTCTGTCATTTGCGGCAATGTTTCTGTACGAGGGGGGCGCCCCCCCCCCCTCCGTGCCCATTGTGAAGCTTCAGTAGCGTCTGGCGTGTTTGTGCCTTCGGCTGCTCGCCTCAATTTTTCTGCGGCTGGGGTTGAGGTCTGATTCGCGCGGCTGGGGCTAGGGTTTCCTCAGACTTTCGCTCTCATGCTCTCCGATGAGTAGATTATTGTGCATGCCTTGTTGTTAAAAACTTGGCAGGGTGGGTATTTTTTGACTGCCTCAATACAATCTTTGAAAATCGAGGGCCAAAAATAGTCGGCACGTAGAATTTTTTGGGCTTTGTCCATCCTAGAAAGGTGACCGCCACAGGCTCCAAGGTGATAGTGGTTCAGAACACGTTCAGCCTTTGCATGAATCAAACATTGTCGAAGGATAGTGTCAATACCACGACGATACAAGGTGTCACCGATGATAAGATAACGACAAGAATGGTGGTGAATACGTCGACGCTCTTCACAGGAAGTGTTAGGCTAAAAGCGTTGGGTTTGGAGGTAAAGGAGGATGTCTCCATACCAAGGATCAGAGGTGTTGATGAGGAAAAGAGTTTTGTCGGGGAGAGAATCTCTAGGTTCGATGTCTTCATCAGCATGGGGGAGATCGTAGATAATCTCTGCAAACACCAGGGACTTTTTGGCTTTGGACTTCGCAAATTCAAGATCGAATTCCTAAAGGATGACGATCCATTTAGAGTATTTTCCCCTGAGCACTTGACGTGTCAAGATGTGGTACATGGGGTTTGAGTCCACAATCACCATGGTGGTGTGTAGTAAGATGTAATGCCAAAATCTCTGGACAATGATGACAACTGCCAGAGCCAGTTTCTCTACTTGTGAATATCAGATTTCGGGTCCAGATAGACTCTTGCTCAGGTAATAGATCACATGTTCCTCAACGTTGGGGTCCTCTTGAAATAACACCATTGCAATAGTGGAAGTGGAGGTAGCAAAGTAAATGATGTAGTCCTTTGTATACTCTGGAGGATGCAACAAAGGTGAGTGGGTCAGGGCATGCTTGAGAGCATCAAATGATCATTGAGTGATGTCATCCCAGATGAAAGGGGTGTTTTTCTGCAACAACCGCATGAATCCTTTAGTTATCTCAGCGTAGTTACAAATGAAACAGTGAAGGAAGTTTTCTTTTCCTTGCAAACTTTGGAGTTGATTCAAACTAGTAGGTGGGGGTAAGGCCAGAATATCCTTAATCTTTAAGGGATTCACCCAAATCTGGTCTTTAGAGACAACAAAACCCAGGAGTCGACCGGATTCAACAACAAAAATACACTTATGTGGGTTCAAGCGGATACGGTAAAACCGGCATCGAAGAAAAAATAGCCCGTAAGTGATCAACGTGATCTGATCGATTGGATGAGTGGGCAGGTAAGTCGTCGAGGTAAGGTTCCGCAATATGCTTGATATCATGGAAAGCGTACGACATGGCTCACTAGAAAGTAGCACCAGCATTTTTGAGACCAAAAGGTAGCTTTTGATAGGTGAAAGTTCCCCATGGGTAGATAAAGGTTGTCTTATGTTGATCAGAAGGTAAAATTTCAATCTGGTTATACCTAGAAAAACCATCCGTGAAGGAGAAGATTACGCTCCCAGCAAAATTATCAATGATTTGGTCGATGAAGGGCACAGGGTAGTTTTCCTTTGGACAAGTCTTATTGAGATCCTGATAGTCAACACAAACACGGATGGTCCCTTGTTTTTTGGCAACCAGAACAAGGTTGGAGACCCATTTTATCAAAGGGATGGGATAGATAAAGCCGGATTTTAAAAGTTTCTCAACTTCTGCCTTTATAGCCACGATTTTCTTGGGATGAACCGGGCAGAGTTTCTATCAAACAAGTTCCGCACCTGGGTAAGTCTTGATTTCATGCACGAAAATCGAGGGGTCGATTCCTGGCATTTCTTCGTAGCTCCAAGCAAAGACATCGTGGAATTCTTTAAACATAGAGGTATAATATATCACTTCTTCGGGTGTGCAATTAGCACCAAGGTTAATGTTTTCCACAACGCCCTCTTTGATCAAAATATCAATAACGATCATAGTAGAGATATTACCCATATTTCCCTCAGAAAGAGTGTCTTGTGTGAGGATGGGAGATTGTGGGGAATGGGTAACATCAGGAGGGAAGACAGAGTGTATGTCATTGTGAATTTCTTCCAAAGGTAGAAGAAAAAAGGATCGATGATGGTTATCATCCCAAGGTACATCGTCGATACTAACCATTTCCATTATAGATTCGTCGGAAGGAAAAATGTGGGAAATGTAGTTGATTGTGGACGATAGGGAATCCAACCATGAAGACATCGAGTAGGCATCGGGTGCCAATAAATGGGGGTTGTTCGGGGAGGGAGAGGCATATTGAATAGCCACGTATGTGGCCTCGGCTGGGCTAAGTGGCATAGTGTCACCTAGCACATCGAATTCCATAGGTCTAGGTACAATCCAAGGGTCGGATGATTCCAAAGATTGATAAGCCATAGTCAAAATCATATTGACGGTGGCAATATGATGTGTGGTGGGTGGAAGTGGTGTAGGGAAGGTACCCATAAGGCTAGAATATTTCAACAAGCCAACACCAATGCTTTCATACGTAACTTGGTGGTCTCCCAAGAAAGGAATGTTGTTGGTGACAGGGGAATGAGCGTCGGGTGTACAAAAATCTAGTTGATCGATAGTGACAATTTTGCCTTGATGGGGGAATTGTACACATCGAAACACCGACAAGGCGATGATAGTCATAGCGTAGAACCAACTTCTTCCGAGTAGTAGGTTGTAATCGAGGGGGGCATCGACCACCTCGACATCAATGGTAACAGTTTTTCCACCCAATTGAACAGATAAGAATTGTAAAAGTCCGTGAGGATGAAAACCTCACCCATCGAAAGCGCGTAACATCGTAGGGGATTTGTTAAGGGTAGGTGATTTTAAGCCTTTCCAACAAGCTAAAGACATGACACAAGTAGAGGCTCCCTCATCCAAGATAGTCCGATGGATTTGTTGATTGTGACCAACAACATCGATCTAAAAAGCTAGTTGGTGGGAGAGTCAAGGTTGATGATCATCTAGATTAAACGTGAGGTTATTAGATGACTCAGGATCGAAAGCGCCGATAGCAACTAAGAGCGTTCTACGTTGGCTGGGACAGTGTTGTATAACTTCCAAAGCAGACATAGGACACGGTGCTTGAGCCATATCTTCAACAATGTTGTAGTTTTGGGCAGCCCGTGAACTAGGATTAAAGGTAGATTTCTGGATAGTGCTCTTAGGAGGGCGTAAGATGGAGTCAAATGAAGGTTTCTCAACCTGAAGTGGCCCAGACGAAGGACTAACGGAAGATGGTAATGGGTCTATTAAGGAACCGTTAGTGGGCTTCGGCTTATCAGGTTTAATCGGTGTGTCATATGTCGTAGTGTGAGTGGTCAGATTAATCCCATTAAACATGTAAATGTGGGCACTTTTCAAGGCCTCATCATGGGATTGGTTGAAACTTCCCCCTGGAGTGGGGGTTTTAGCAACCAAAGATTGTTGTTGTGGAAAAGGCTGGGTAAGCACAGCGGGTTGTGAATTTCCCTTAAAAATATTGGCCACTTCATCGCGATGTGGAAAGTCTCGAGTGTAGTGATCATCGCCAAAAATGAGACATGGGAATTTTGGTTTCCGTTGTGGTTATTTTCTAGCTGCCGCTGTTTGAGGTTGATTTTTTGGTTGTCCATTGTTGTTTTTTTTCTTTGGTTTATTTCTTTCTTTCTTCTTGCCTCCAGATTGTTGTGAAGGGGTCGATTGGACCGTATTCACCTCAGAGACTTGAGTTTGAGGGGAGGTAGAAGAGGGTGCAGTCGAACTGGGAGCAGATGTTGGGTTGTTCCAGTCGACTGGGAAGTATATTGGGTTTTGATGGAGCAAATGAATCCATCTGCATGCGAGGTAGACGACAGTTTGTATGGGTCAGTAGTGGCATGGGTAGAATTTGGTATCAATTCGTACAAAGTACTAGATTGTGAATAAACCAAATCTAGGTACTGAGCTCGAGCAATAGCTTCTTCCTCGGTGACTACACCACCCATAACAACATCACGAGTGATCTGGGGTAATAGTGATTTGGTGAACCATTCTGCTAATAATTGGTCAGGAATGACAGCTTTGATTAACCTTCATCGTCGTCTCCATTCATGAATATGATCAAAGATATGTACGTAGGTTGTCTGATGAAGGGAGGTCAATAGTTCAGTACCCATCTCGTATCGAATGGGTAGTTGGAAGTGTGTGAGGAAGGACATGGCAAGGGAGTTGAAATCGTGAAAAGAAGCACGTGGTAGTTCAATATACCACTTTGCTGCAGAACCCGTAAGCGTTCGTTGGAAAAGACGCAAACATATAGAATCATACATGAGGGAGTTGGATGAACACCACAAATGGAAAGTCATCACGTGGTTGTTTGGGTCTTCTCTAGACTTTCTGTCGAATTTTGGAATATCAAAAGGAAGTTTAGCTAGAATAACTGGCCAAACCGGAGAATGAAAAATAGGATCATTCGTTAACCGAGACAAGTCTGGGAGGTCCAGAGTCACTAGGAAAGGTAGTTGTCGGTTAACCTGTGGGTAATACCGGTGTGGCATAGGAACAACAGTAGGACCATACACCGGGTTAGGCGGATAATTTTAACCAGTGGGTCCTCTTGTATAAGGTTGGTGTTGACTAGGGTACACAGGATTTGAGGGGGTTCGAGAAACATGTGCGAGCGGAGGATAACCGGATGGGTTTTGAGGATTATAAGCTAAATTTGGTGTTTTTCCATAAGGAGGATATAGATGAGTCCCTTGAGGGGGTAGAGGTTGTTGTGGAGATTAAGGATTGTGTCCCCCCGAGAACCATGGGTTTCCTGGAAAAGGGATATTCCACGGATTGGGTGTGGTAGACACATTTTGTCCATATGGTTGATGGTAGGCTCCAGATTGAGGCTTCCCCCTAGCATGAGGGTGCCCTCCAAATGGACGTTGTCCTCCGGTGGGAGGATGCCCCCAAGCTTGAGGTGGAGTTCCCAGAATTTGGGAACCAGACGTAAACGACTAACCAGTGTTACTTAACGAGTTAAAGCCACCAAGACCGGTCCCTCCGAGTTGTTGTATAGGTATAGAACTTCCAGGCATAACTTGGGTAGTAGTGACAACGAAAGAATTCAATGCTATGTACCCAAAAGGGAGTGATGATGAAGGTCTAGGTGTTAGTGGTGTGCCAATTGTAGCTTGGCTAACCACCACATTACCGACGGGAATAGTCGAGATGTGAGGGACCATTGTAGAGTGGGCCGTTTGGAGAGAAAAAGTGGACCTTGGGCCAACGGACGATGTGTTCGGATCAACGGATGGTGTAGTTGAAAAAATGGTAGTACCAGTAAAATGGTTTAAGGGTACGGTGTAGGTGATAGGAGCGTTGACACCTATTCTTGTTCCATAGAGATCCCACACCATGCGCAGTGGACTTCGAACAATGTCTACGGTCCAAAAGGGGTAGTCGACTAGAGGGTTTGAATGAGACCTAGTCGGAACGTCAGAAGGATTGATGACGACGAATTCACTGGATGAATTGAGTTGGAGAACACGTCTCTCATATCCCTCTGAAATGAGAAAAGCCTCCGCAGATTCTGAAACAATTCGAAAATTCTCTAAAGAGGTGGGAACTTCTTCTTGGGAGGTTATAGTGTCGTGAACCTTGCTCTGTTGAGGAGATTCCTCTATAGAATGAGGGGGTAAAGGGGTATTCTCTTCCATATTTTCTGGAGGAAGTCCTTGTAGCCTCCACGAACGGCGTGGAGGGTCGATGTTGGCGAAAAAGAGTCGACGGAAAAAATCTATGGCCAACTACCGAAAAGAAGCAGCATATGCTAATAGAATCTAGGAATCAAAACCAAGCAAACAAAACCTTCTCTCGATGACCGTACTAGTTGGTGATGAAATCCAACGTCGCATGATCAAGTCAAGAAGGGGCGGGGATATGGTGGAACAGTTACAATGGTGACCTGCTTAACGGACTTTCACCTTGGTGCAAGCTTCCACACAGTAATTGTGGATTTACCCCCCAAGGAGCCCGAGTGAGTTTGACCAATGTCTGTTCCAGGTATAGTGAGACTTCCCTTCACTGTCACCTTGTGTAAGACCCTAAAAATTATGGCCACTAAGGTTACCAATTCGCAGTCAGCCCCTGGGCGGGTACAGTCAACAGTCCAGTCTGAACGTACGGGAAGGGTATCACACCCAAAATCAACTTGAAAGGATTCCACTCAACATTGTGGTTATACCTTTAAGTGATCCCCATAATACGATCTTACTACTATAATCAGTCAAACCACAGAGGGATAATCTCCGTAGATTTCCCGAGTGCAAGCTCGTGCGTAACCCCTATGTGAGAGGGGGATCTCAAGCAGACTTATACGACAATTGGATTTGACTCTCCCTAGCTTAGGATGCTAATGTTTGTTTTAGAAACTTTGGAGATTTATGCTCACAGCCTAATCCAAAGTACTAATCCTAGTCTATTGTTGGTGGAGGATCCTAGAAAAGAAAATGTTCTAGATAGTTTTTAATTAGCGTTCATTTTATAGTTGTTCTTTACTCAAAAGGGGTGCATGGAAGTGAAACAGATGGAATGATGAATCAATCCCCAAAAATGCATCAAAGATGATAAGCAATCATTTCTTTTCGATGAATATCTATTTAAAGGAGAGAGAGAGAGTTATTTTCACTAACAAACACTAAGAAGGAATGTCCTCAAACAAATTTTCTTCAATCAAATCCGATGTGGTGCTAAAACTTTTTGGAGATGTCTTCTAATATGAAAATCAATCATGAAGATGTCTCTTTATTGTTTTTGTGCGAATAATGATTAATTCAAAATGACACTTCTCCTGCCAATTATCCTTTTGGATCAAGGAAACTTAGATAAGCATAAGTAGGTTTCGTACAAACAATACACCGTCCTGCTGTGATCGAAAACAAGAAGCAAAAAAGAAAACAAAGAAAACCAATAATTTCACACAAAAGAGAGATGTTGAAGAACAATGACCTCAACAAAAACCAAATGAAGAGATTTGTAGACTTTTGATGTCCTTCACCAGAGTTTCTTGCTTAGTCAAAAAAGAGAGAAAAAAAAATGCATGGATTTCAAACTCCCAACAACAGAAAAACTCAAAAAATAATGAAGAAGGCTACAAAATCCAAACAACAAGGTATTTGTTCCTCAGAAGGAAGGATGTCAAAGTTCAGTGGGAAGAAGAATTGACTCACAGAGAGGCTCAGCAAGTGAAACACGGAGACTGGACCCTGGAAAAAGCAATTCGGGAGAGGTTTTTTTGTCAAAAGAGGGTTGGCGCTCTGGTGTAAGGGGCACCAATCATTATAGAACTCTATCTAACACATCCAGGGAGCGTTGGTGCTCTATTAACACAACCACAGGGGTGCCAGGCTTGAAAAGCTCATGAAAATGTCCAAAAATCCAAAATTTCAGTCGAATTTTGGCAATCAAGATGAGTGTGATGGGGTAAGGAGTCAATCATCACATGAAATCAATCTAAAAGGGGTGAACCAGGTCTGAAAACAATCAAAGGGTAAGACAAGGTCTATGAGGAAAAATCAAAACCCAAAGTTTCGATTCGATTTTCCCTAGTGGAGTCGTCGGTTTTTGTTGAAGGAAAATCTCCTTGCAGACAGGTAGATCTCCTCTTAAGAGCTAGACTCTTAACTCTTAAGACAAAAGATGCTTATCATGGACACTAACTTCCTTTTAGATATATATAAACTGATGTACGAGGAGGAAGGAGAAAACAAGTACCTTTTTTCGGCGTTTGTCCCTGCACGCTCCGAGTTGAGCTCCAATCTTTCGCTCTTCGATGAGCCCTGTAGACAAACAATAGTACAACCACTTCCTACTCTATTGATATTAGCTTGAAATAGATCTATCTATCAAAGACAAGTTCATGTGAGATTAAACACAATCTAGAAAGAAACAAGCCAAGCGTGTCATATTGATGATAACAATGACATAAGTAACTTACAACCGTAGATGCGAATGCGACAGCTTCGTCAAGTCCCCTTTGTCTAACCCTTGCTCAAAAGATCCACAATCCGGATGACAGAAACTTCACTAATTACTTTCTTCTAGTTCACTGTATGTTTCCTATGAGATCATAGGTTTCATGCTTCCAATTCTTCCTCCCCTTTCACCATCATAGAGCCTGCTTATATAGGTTTAGAGAGGCCTAACCTCTTGAGGTATCTTTAGGGCAAGATGAGGATTTTCCTCCTTGAGTTAGGGATCTTCCCTAATATCATGGATGAACCAGGAGTTCGAATGCAACTGCCTTCCAAGATTGAAATATCTTCCCCTTATTCTCCTCAACAGATCAACTGTTGCTCAGAATAGGTAGCGCTCCCTCAAAAAGGCCATAAGAGCACTATAGCACTCCCTAGTAGGCTTTATGGGGGCGCCAGCGCTCTTGAAATGCATAGCGCTCCTTCAAAAGGGTTGTTTGGTTTTATAACACTCCTTAGCACTTTATAGGGGAGCGCCAGCACTCCTAAGGGTGATATAGGGGAGCGCTCTCTTCTAAAACCTTAAATTAAATGCTTCTTTCAGGTGGCAAGAGGTACTTAACTCCAGTTAACCATTCCTCTTCCTTCAAATCAAGTGTTTGAGGCATTTTAAGTGTCTTCTTTATGTCATTATAAGTATGACATGGGTATCATGGCAGCATGATTTGCTTGAAACTTGCGACACTTGTGAGCAACATGCGACACTTGTGACACTTATCAAAGCGAGTAATGTTGATGTGTAACAGGAGGGTGAATCAATATTTCTGCTTCTTTTAAAATTTTAACAATTATTAATTAACAAATTCATTAATCATAACAATTGATCAATAAGAATTTACTGAATACAAAAATTTAAATATAACAATAACAAGTACAAGTTACAATTGTGTGGGAGACACCAATATCTCTTCTTCTGAGCACCAAATAAAGGAGACACCAATCCTTTGGTGTTATAGCACCAACTCTAGGAAGCACCAACTCCTTTGTTTTAGAGCATCAACTCTAGGAAGCACCAACTCCCTTGTTTTAGAGCACCAACTCCCTTGTGAAACAAGATTTAACCTGCAAAGGGATACAATCCTCTTGAGCTCCTCCCTACCACCCTCACTGCATAAAATGTTTACAACTTGTTTCTTTGACTCTACTCCTTTTGATATTCTGATGTAGACTGTAGAGACACCTTCCTTCTTACCATTTTTATCTATTTATATAGTCTCTCAAGAGGTATATGATATTGAAACAATGTGTCTTTTTGTAAAAGAGAAAATGAACCAATGTTTCTTTTTAATAATAAAACATTACACCTCTTCATTTAATTAACACAAATACTGACTTTTATGTTTATTAATTGATTTTAATTTAAAAACATGTCCAAATCAGACAATTATTTTCTTATGAAGATTCTGGAGTGATGGAGACAACTTTTAAAATTATACAACATGGGTTTTGTGTAGAACATGCCCAATTATATGACACGCAAAAATTCCCCCCAACAAATGTGCGAGGTGGACAGTACAGGAGCCTCTTTGAAGGAAATTTGCTAATATTTTTATACTATATCCTCGACACCTGTTGTATTCTATTGAAGCACTTGATTTGACCCTTTCTTCGTGTATTTAGAGAACAGTAACTTATTTTTGAGGTTCCATTGTAAAGGTATTCCAATGATATCTTCATGGAATGAACAAGCCCTTCACTTCTGTTCAATTGCTTCTTCTGTGAATGGAGGCCAGTATCATAATTCAACATAAACTTTTGCTAGGATACTGATATGAATACATAAACATTAATCAAGTTATCGGTGACCATATTTATCCTCTTTCTATCAATTCCAATAGGATACACTATGTCCAATATTGACCATATTAGTTTCCTTTGACATCAATGCCAACACCATGTCCAACATTCTCCCCCTTTAGCATTGATGGAAACACAGTAAAAACCCCTTATTTTTAATTGGGTTTTATTGTTTCTCCTCCCCCTTTGACAATAATGACAAAAGGGATGTTTTATTTTTTTTTTCTCTCCTTCCCCTTTGACAATAATGATAGAAGGGATTTTTTTTGCCCCCCCCCTGAGGTTATACTACCCCTGTCCATGTACTCCTCCTCTGATGAAACCCGTGAAATTCAATTAGATTGGAGATTACCTCCAATTTGTATCTAAGGTATTCAAAAGTACTCATGGGTAAAGGTTTTGTGAATATATCTGCAATGTGCTCTTTAGTATCCACATATTCCACTTTAACAACTTATTGAGAAACATGTTCCCTCAAAAAATGAAATTTGATTGGGATATTCTTGGTTTTTAGTGCATGACAGGATTCTTAGAAAGGTTTATGGAAATTTTATCATCATGGTTAAGAAGAATCAGATGATGATACTTTACTTGTAGGTATTCTAGGGTTTGTTTCATCCAAATTACTTGAGTGCAACAGGTGGCAGCAACAATATATGCATCTTATGTTGTTGACGGTGATATATATGTTTTCTTCTTACTTATCCATGATACTAGACACTTACCTATGAAGAATGCTCCTCCACTGGTGCTCTTCCTATCCTCCACACTACCAACCCAATCTGCATTAGTGTATGAATTTAATGTAAAATAATTTTGTTTTTGTATACCATAATCTAAAATCCAAGGTAGCTCTTAGATTTCTAAATATCCTTTTTACTTCCTTCAAATGTGTCTCTTTAGGTGAAAATTGAAATATTCCTATTAGTCCTACAACTTCTATGATATCAGGTCTTGGTACTATTGCATATAACAAGATACCAAGCAATGATTTGTACATGGTTTGGTCTACCTTTGGTGATTCATCATCTAAGATTAGTTTGCATCCTGTAACCATGGGAGTGCTCATAAGTTTGCAATCTTCCATTTGAAATTTATTTAGCATTTCTTTGATATATTTGATTTGGGATATGAATATCCCTTTGTCTATCTAAGTAACTTGTAAACCCAAGAAAAATGTTAGTTCACTGAGCATAGACATGTCAAATTATTTCTTCATTTTTTTAGTAAACCGTTTTCTTAGTATAGTCAAATTACTTCCAGAAATGATATCATCCACATATGTCACAAAAACAATCATATTTTTTTCTTCAATTTTGACATATAGTTTGCTTTCAGTAGTCCCTCTCTTGTATCCTTATTTTTGTAGATAGTTTTCAAGCCTTGAGAACCATGCTCTAGGAGCTTGTGTAAGACCATAAAAAGCCTTTTTAAGTTTCCATACATAGTCCTGATGTTTTGTTAGCTTAAATCCTTCAGGTTGTTCTAAATAGACTTCTTCCTCTAAGGTTCCATTTATAAATGTTGACTTGACATTCATCTGATATATTTTGAATTTTTTGAAGCATGCAAATGCCAAAAACATTTTGATAGCTTATAATCTTGCCACTGGGGAAAATGTCTCCTCCAAGTCAATTCCTTCAACTTGGGCATATCCCTTGCAAACTAATCTGTCTTTATTCTTTATAATCTTTCCATTTTCATTAGGTTTATTCTTGAAAATCCATTTGGTCCCTATCACATTTTTGTCTTCTGGTCTTGGGACTAGTTCCTAGGTTTGATTTTTATCTTTTTGGTCAAGTTCTTCATTCATTGATTTTATCCAATTTTCATTCTTGTTCACTTCTGAAATGATTTGGGTTCTACCGAAGAAAGCATTGCATGTTCTTATTCAAATGTAAGTTTTGTTCTAGTTTCTACTCCTGCACTTTTATCCCCTATGATTTGGCTTTCAGAGTGATTATTTTGAACTCTTTTTGATGGAGCTTTTGGAAAGGGTGTTTCTTCCTCGTCATTTTCTTCATCAGTTTGTTCTTCATTCTCTTGTAGTTCTTCAACATCTTCTTCATTGTGTGATTCACTATCTTCTTCATCACGTGATTCACCATATTCTTCTTCATCACTAGTTCTTCTCCATTCATCAATTTTTTATTTATCTTGAGATTTGATTTTTCTCAATTTTAGATCATCTACTTTTACATTTTCACTTTCCACTATTTTGTGCAATCTTAGATTATAGCATTTGTAAGATTTTTTATTGGTTGATTAACCAAGAAATATTCCCTCATCTGATCTGGAATCAATTTTTCCTAGGTTATCATCATCCCTTTTAATATAACATTTTATCCCAAAGACTTTGTAGTGTTTGATTGATGTTGGTCTACCAAACCATAGCTCATAAGTTGTCTTGTCATGTTTAACTCTAAGTTATGCTCGGTTGAGTATGTGAACTATTGTATATACTGCATCTCTCCAAAACTTATATGGAATTTTGGCTTCATTCAACAATATTCTTGTTGTTTGACAACATAGGTATTCCAAACGAGGATGAGAACCTTCAGTAACCACTCACATAACTAGATAAAAGATCAACACACTAATGTTTTCATGTGGTAAAACCCCTACGGGGAAACATCCATGACCCCATCCAACACGACCACTTGGAGCAGTTTATTAATGCAAAAGAAAAAGATTACAAAGAGATTTTACAAGAGATTTTCTCACAATCGATCATCGGAAAATGACCCTTCATTCTATTTAAATAGAGATCATGGACCAATCGGGTGTTAATCCACGGATCAATGGTCATTAAGATTGAGGAGAGTATGAACCATTGGATCACTCTATGCCGGGAACATATCGTGACCGTCGGATTTCCTAACTACAAATGCATACTAAATATACACACTTTTACCTAACTACACATTAGACCAAGTAGATCTTAACTAACTCCTATGTGTCTAAATATCTTAACACTTTCAACCTCTTGAACAATTCTGTTTTTCCTTTCAATAATTCCATTATGTTGAAGAGTTCTTGGAGCTAAAAATTGTATCTTTATTCCATGATCTTCACAAAACTTATAGAATTCGTTAGAGGTAAATTCCCCTCCATTGTATGACCTCATATATTTGATCTTGAGATCTGTCTCATTCTCCACATAATCTTTGAATGCCTTAAAATTTTCAAATGCCTCTAATTTTTCTCTAAGGAAGTATACCCAAGTCATCCTTGTATAGTCATGAATAATCAACATGAAGTAAGTTTATCCTTGTATACTTCTAGTCCTATTAGGTCCACAGAGGTCAGTGTGAACAAGCTCCAAGGGTCTTGATGTAGAGTATTATTTTGTCTTTAATCTAACTTGTGTCTGCTTCCCAAGTTGGCAATTCTTACAAACAAGGTCAGAAGGTTTTATAATATTTAGCATGTCCTTCAATGCTTCCTTTCTACTAGATTTGATCATATTTGTTGTGGGGAAATTCTACCCTACGGACTAACAAGCTAGGGCTTAAACTTGCATGCAGATCATGACCCTTCAGAAATTACTTTTAACCTTCTACCCCAAACCTAAAACCCTTTTTCACATGCAAACATGGAAAGAACCAACTAACCTTTTTATCGACGGTTGGTGTAGATCCTCCGTTGCGCCTTATCCCCTTTGCTTCTGTTGCTCCTTCCAAAAAGTGATCCTGCAATCAAGACAAAACTACGCATGCATGCTATTGTTCTACTAGAGGGTTAGAGATTAAGCATCAATCAAATAAAACATATAAGACTCGTGCATTTGGGACGGGAAAAGTATCTTTTTATTAATCTCAAGATGAATCAACTTACAATGATTATAGAGACTGGCCACCGTTCCTCGATCCTGATCATGGGTTCCTCCTCTTCTTTGTCCTCCAACTGCTTTTCTTGAATTCTCCTAAAGCTTGAGGAAAGGCTAAAGGGTTGGGAAAAAACGGATTCGGCAATTGGGCAGAGTTTCTTTGCTATGATTTTCCTCCTTTGAATAGTACCCCTACCCCTTCTTTTATAGGCTAGAAGGAGCTAGGGT
>ML808587.1:81992-102698 GCA_009831015.1 Picea engelmannii | reverse complement strand
AACCATTTTAACGAGTGTGACAAGGACAAGATCACTCGGCTATTTTTTCAATTTTAAGGAGTCTGAAAAAAGATTAACTATGGACTCCATCAGGAATGTTCTTCTGGACCATTTTAACGAGTGTGAAAGAATAAGGTCACTCGGAAATCTTTTTAATTTTAGGGAGTCTGAAAAGAGCTTAACTATGGACTCTGGGGGGGTTTATTTTTCGTAAATTTAGTCCCTCGGGCCCGAAAAAGGAATAAAATTATACCTGAGGATACTCTTCTAAAGAATTGAAATTCGATAGAGTATTCCTTTGTTTGTACAGTTGACCGTCTGGACCGAAAAAGGGGTAAACTACTGCCGGACAGACGTGACTTCAAATTTCAGTTTAACGAGCGTGAAAGGTCACAAGATCGCTTGACAATCTTTTCATGTTTAGAGGGTCTGAAAAGGGCTTAAAAGGAGACCCGTTTAAGGAACATTCTTCTGGACCAATTTAACGAGTGTGAAGAAACAAGGTCACTCGGCAATCTTTTCATCTTTAAGGAGTCTGAAAAGGGCTTAAAGAAGACTCCATAATGGTTACTTTTCTCAGTTAATTCGGACGAGATCGAAAAGCATAAATACAGTCTCGCCAGATGTTTCTTTTGGGTCTCAAAGCGAGCTTGAAAAACAAAAAAGGTAGCCCATGATCAACACTTTGTGGGTCAATGTATCGCTTCGTAAGACCAGGCAAAAACATCGCATAATTCTTTGAAAAGATCCGTGTAAATCTGAATCTCTTCGGGGGAGAAATCCACACCGACGAAGACATTCTCCACGATGCCAGGGTTTCGAGAGATGTTAATAGGTATAGTTTCAGCGATAGTCTCCATATTCCCTTCAACATAAATTTCTTGTGTAGCTAATAGGTTAATAGGACATGATTGATCTCCCGTCATGGTGATAGTGAATTCTCCTGCCTTGATTCGGTGTAATTCTGGGAGGAAATAAGATCTTTGATGAAGACTATCCCAAGGTTTGTCCGGACTAGTCATTGCTTCGATTACTGCTTCGTTAGAAGCCAAGACTAAATCTAACAAATTGGTGTTGGCGAGAGAACCCTGAGCCCAGATAGGCTCAAGAGGTGGATCCAACTCTTGTACGTGAGTCGGATCAGGAGTAGCTGAAGCTTGTTGGACAAAAGAGTACACTACTTCAGTGGCCGACAAGGGTGTGGACATGCCAGCGTGCCCTATCTCATCCATCGTGGCTGATGGGGAAGGAAGAATCTACAGATCCTCAAAGTAAGTCGTGTGAAATGACGAAACATGGAAAATCTCAGCCTTGTGGTGGTTCGATATAAACTTGACATCGCCATGAGGAGGTGGGTAATCGAAAGTACCCATCAAAGATGGGCACAAACCAACTCCTACGTTAACGAAAAAGGCTTGAGGATTATCTATCATAGGAACCGTGGATGCCCCCAAAGCTGGGTCAGGTCTAGAGAAGGACAATTGATCAATGGTCACGATCCGACCCTCATGTGGAAACAATAAGACTCGAAAAACTGTAGCGACCACCGCTTTCATTGCATAAGTCCAACTATGACCTAACAATAGATTGTAGTCGATGGGGGAATCGACTACCTCTACTTCAATGCACACGGTCTTCCCTCCTAACTGCACAGGGAAAGAAGGGATGATGCCATGCAGTCGGAAAGAATGACCATAGAATGCAGTGAGGAGAGTAGGTGACGGAGACAACTCAGGTTGAACAATGGCTTTCTAGCATGCTAATGACATAATGTAAGTCAAAGTGCCCTCGTCTACCACCGTGCGGAAGATATTCCGTGTAAAAGTTTTTGTGGGATGAGCCACTACTATCTGAAACACGACGTGGTAAAGAAAACAGGGTTTCAAGTCAGTCGTATCTAACATGATGGTACCCAGGTTACAAGTCTCAGTACAGCCTAAAGCAGTCAACAAGGCTTTCCTTTGAGTAGGGAAACTTTGGAGGACCTCCAAAGCGGACATAGCATAAGGGGTTTGTGATAAATATTCCACCACAGAGTAGTTCTGGGCGGCCCTTGCTTTTGGATTGTGAGAAGCTCGCTTAAACGCACCTTTTGGGATGCATGTCATTGTTTCACCCAACGTCTTCTCGATCTGTAGAGGAAGAGATGGGATCTCGGCTTCTTTTCCCTTCTCAGAGGCATTTGGTTTGCTATAGTCGTGCACTCTAGTTGTTATTAAAGAATCACTTTTAACCATATATACATTCGTAGAAGATGAATTGTTTGGGGGAGAGCAGTTTTCTTGGCTGCCCACCTCGGCACTTGTAGAGGCTTGAGTTAAATTTTGCCCATGCTGAAAGGGATTAGTCAACACGGCTTGTTGTTGTTGTGTGACAAACTTCTAGGCCTCTGAAAGTCGAGGGCATAGATGGGTTGGGTGGTCTTCCACACACAAGTTGCATGGATACCTTGCCTTCCTCTTTTCTGTTGTGCCCTCGCTAGCATTATCAGTGGGTTTCTTATCCCCCTTACCCTTCTTGCGTTGTTTTTTCTTACCTTCAGGCTGCTGGGTGGCCTTTGGGTTAGTCGTCTATACAGAGTGTACTTCCGATGTTTGGGTAGGAGGAGCAACCAAAGAAGGAGTCTGGCTAGCTACTGAGGGTTGTATAGATAACTGTTGCAATTGTTTTGTCAATTGCTCAGTGGGATTGTTTTGTGCCGAACCAACTATACCATTGGCATGTGGTCCGACTCTCTTTCTGGTTTTATCCAGAATCGATTGTGGTGCATCCGACAGGATGGTGTACAATAGACCAGACTGAGAATAGATAAGCTCAAACTATTGAGCCCTCATGATGGCATATTCCTCGGAGAAAACCCCTGAAGTCGCGACGTCTTTGGATAACTGCGGAACTAAAGACTTAAGGAACCACTCAAGCAGAAATGTTGGTGGGACGGGTACCTTGATAAGACTCTTTTGTCATCACCACTCTCGAATATGATCCGAGATATGGTCCACTGTCATCTGTGATAAATTGGCTAGCAACTCTGTGCCGACATCGTATCTCATAGGTAACTGGAAATGGTTAAGGAAAACCATCGCCAGTTCACCAAAAAAAGAATATCGTGAACGATCAAGCTCTATGTACCATTTCGTGGCACTCCCAATAAGAGTGCGTTGAAACAATCGCAACTGGACGGAGTCATCTTTCAGTGAGTTAGATGAACACCATTAGTGGAAAGTAGCCACGTGATCACCTGGGTCTTCATTAGGCTTGGCCTCGAACTTTGGGATGTCCGAAGGCAACTTCGTCGGCATAGGAGGCCAACATGGATCGTGAAAGATAGGATCATTCAACAACCGTGTTAAATCCGGCAAGTGTAACGTCGCCAAGAAAGGTAGTTTAGGTTGCTGCTGATAGCTGGGATAAAAGGGTCCTGGAGTTTGACTGGCACCAGGTTGCCAGGAAAATTTTGGCTGCTAGCCCAGGTTTTGGTAGAAACCGTGGCCCTGACCAGCGTAAGGGTTTTGCATTTGAGGAGACATCATTTGTTGATTCCCCATGAAGGACATAGGATGTTGGGCATTCATCGTGTTTGACGGACTTTGGGAAGGATTACCCCATGCCGATCCCGAGGGGAGAGGCATAGAAGTCTGTCCGGGGTTCCATTGACTGTGGAAAGAATTACCCCAGAACGACATTCCAGAGGAAGGAATGGATCCTTGTCCTGAGTTCCAAGGTCCTGGTATATGTTCCCCCGGCGCAGGAATAATACCCTGTGCCAGAGTAGATTGTCCAAAAATGGGTGTGCCCCCAGATGGGAAAGCAGTGGATGCGAATGTGTTATTACCAAACGTCCCGTTCCAAACAAATGGTGACGAACCTACAGGCAGAGTTTGCGCAGGTGTTCCTTGACTCCTGGCTCCAAATGAACTCGTGTGTGCAGGCTGCCCGGCGGACTGCTGATGCAATCCACTAAGCAAAGGGGACGAAGGAGGGATATGACCGCCAGCGTAAGGAAAAGCATTGAAAGGGACAGGAATTCCCCCAAGTTGACCTTGCAGAGGAGCGTTAGAGCTCCCTGCCCCCAGACCCAAAGTCTGTAAAGCGGAGGACGTGAGTGCAGGACTTGTACCTAAACTAGGCATACCGTATGAAAATAGAGGGCCTGTCGCACTAGGTGTGTAAGGAGGTGTGGCCTCCGCGATAGATGGGGTCAGTCCACTGTGCGACGTAGTTGCAGCCGAGACCATGGTGGCCCAGACCGTCGACAAAGGCAAGTTAGGAGAGGTGTCTCCTGTGGTAGCAACAATGATGGGAATGGAAGAATTCCCAGTTGAAGTAACAGAGTTTGGTTCCATAACTGGGTTAGGTGTTGATAGGCGTTCATAAAATTGAATTGGCACAATAATGTCTGGCCAAGTATCAGTGTTTGAGGTTTCAACCGATCCAATATTGGCAGTTGATTCCTCTAGGATTTGTTCGGGCTCAATGGTTTGAAACCCAGTTGCTTCGAAAGACCCTCGTTGGTCTAGCTTCTGCCTCAATGGTGGCGGGGGTGGCTCCAGTATAATCGACGGCAGGCCCAGAAGCCTTCGTGACTGGCGGAGCTCTGAATCCTCCACTGTGTGAGAAGATTCACAACATGCTAAGGTATTCTACATGAACAAACAGTAACACACCCTAAAAGAAAGCCTCTAACAGATAAATCAAGCAAGCAATAAACTAGTTGGAAGAACAGTTACAACAACCAACACTAGAGCAACTTATCAGTGCAAGTGCAACTTGAATACGGAAGCACCCTCTGGGTATACTTTGACTGGGTATACCCCCACAATCACCTGTGTATGTCCCTAGAAAATATTGGCAACTAGTTTGCCAGCACGTGAATAGTCACCAGGTGGGTATAGTTGATAGTTGGGTAGACCACAATGAGCAGGGTATCAAGCCCGAAACCTGTCAAGGGTATCGAGAGAAAATGGTCCAGAAGACAACTGAGGACCTCGAATGGATTCGAGACCCACGAAGCTCCATGGCAAATGCAAACGACGGAATCCCTTAACAAATCCTTGATATGTGTTCTCCACAACGCTCGATCCAGCTTTGGAGGGGTTATCTCCGCTACCTTTCCTTACGTGACTTCGTGTTTAGCCCCTGTGTTAGAGGGGGGTCCTGGATAACTTTCCGTAACTAGACTTCTACACTCCCTATTGACAGACTCCAATGTTTGGTTTGGGTGGCCTTGCTGAATTTACTCTCCAACCTATTCCAAGGCCCTATTCTTAAGCTAGTGTATGCACCCTACAAACAAAAATTCTAATTGATTTTAATTAGCGTTTCTTTTAATGGGATTTTTAAGTCACAAGGTACGAAAGTGAAACTGATGGTGTGTAAAAGACTCTAAGCAAAATGAACAAGAAATGCTTGGAAACAAAAACTTTTACAAACAATGCAAAAACCGACAACTTTTCAACAAGAAAGACTTCTTTTCCTTTCTGAATTTTCTAAGATTTAATGCAAAACTTATGAAAAAAGACTCCTTCCTAGCTACTGATGCAACAACACAATCTTCAAACCAAGAAGAAAATGAAAACGAGATTTTTTTTTTATTTAATTGCAAACTAAAGAAATAAAGGGAAAATGACAACAAGTACAAAACCAAGAGAACGAAAACAACACTCTGGCTTAAAGCGCAGATCACAAAAAGAATCAGAGCAAAGATGAAAAACAACAATCAAGAAAGCACCGATTCTAACACTTGTCTAAAAACCATAAAAAACAAATTCTTTTGTCTTTTCTATCAAAACATCAACTAAAAAACACAGGCTAAGGATAAAATGCCCTAACATGCTGACTGTGCAGCCCCAGACTCTATACCCCTGAGAGGAGCTCTTCTCACCACAGGAGGGGATGACTTCCCCACCCAAGCTAAAAATCTACCAATCAAGCCCGCGACTGTCACCAAAACAGAACGCGTGAAAACGCGTGCTGAGCTATAACAGTGCACAGGTACCCGTGGGCTAACCTTGAGCAGGCCGTGGGTCTGTATAAAAGCTAAGATAAAACAACACACAGGCATCCCAGACCTGAAAAAGGCCACTGGTATTGACAACCAGGGTCTCTAAAAGGCTTGGATGCTTTTACTTCAACAGAAAAGGAAAATTTGCAAAAAAGAAAACAAATGAAAAGAATAACCAACACAATAAGGCAGACTGAGAAACAAGACAATAAACCAACAAGACCCAGACAGGATCCAGAAAGCCCCCTGAGAAGGTAAACTTCTGACAAGGAAGAGGAGACTGCCTCTCAATCGTTCTGAACGCTACACGCTACTGAAACCTCTGTAGCAGGTGTTCAAACGTGGGCTACAGGAGGTTAGGGCACGGGTTACATGCGTGTAGGCCTTCTGCAAGTCATGTGTACCTCTGTGTGTCCCGAGAATAAATGTCATGCCACAGTCAAGGAAAAATTGGTATTGATAACCAGGTTCCCTGCTAGCTTTGACCTAACAGACAACAAATAAACAAAGAAACTGAAACTCTACTTCTTTGAACTACCCAAAAAACCTTTAACTAAATCCGGGAAACCCTAAGAGTAAATCTCCCCAGTGGAGTCACCAATTCTGTTGTGGGGAAATTCTACCCTACGGACTAACAAGCTAGGGCTTAAACTTGCATGCAGATCATGACCCTTCAGAAATTACTTTTAACCTTCTACCCCAAACCTAAAACCCTTTTTCACATGCAAACATGGAAAGAACCAACTAAGTTTTTTATCGACGGTTGGTGTAGATCCTCCGTTGCGCATTATCCCCTTTGCTTCTGCTGCTCCTTCCAAAAAGCAATCCTGCAATCAAGACAAAACTACGCATGCATGTTATTGTTCTACTAGAGGGTTAGAGATTAAGCATCAATCAAATAAAACATATAAGACTCGTGCATTTGGGACGGGAAAAGTATCTTTTTATTAATCTCAAGATGAATCAACTTACAATGATTATAGAGACTGACCACCGTTCCTCGATCCTGATCCTAGGCTCCTCCTCTTCTTTGTCCTCCAACTGCTTTGCTTGAATTCTCCTAAAGCTTGAGGAAAGGCTAAAGGGTTGGGACAAAATGGATTCGGAAATTGGGCAGAGTTTCTTTGCTATTATTTTCCTCCTTTGAATAGTACCCCTACCCCTTCTTTTATAGGCTAGAAGGAGCTAGGGTTTTAGACGAAATCTCAGCCATGCATGGCTGGGAGTTCCAGTTAATTGACCCAAAGCTTTTCGTTCCGTCGACAACCTTCCTGATTTTTTTCTTTGTTAGGTAAACGCGGGTTGTAGTGGGCCAACCAGCGTTCCAACACGTGCAGTATAAGGCCTGCCAGCGTTCCAACATGCCCAGTGATAGGTTAGGGCGCGGGTTACTTAATTTAGGAGGTTTTTGAAGAGTCTGTTCAGCATGGCTTTGGAAATGAAGGGCAATGAGTTGGCCTGATGCCAGGTAAGCATGGATGGTGCAATTTAGGGTTATAACAATATTGTCAAAGCTCAAGTGTCTCATTCTTTTGTGCCACATCCAACCTTCATCTACTTGACTCATGTAGCATTCTTCTTCTTCTTTAATATCTAAAATATATACATTGCTTGAGGTTCTTGGTGCAATAACTACTAATTTTTTTTATCCTTCCTTCTTGATTTGACATTTCTGGGAGTAAAAAATGAGTATATGTCCTTGATCACAAGTTTGACTTACATTTAGAAGATTAGGCTTTATATTTTCAACTAGTAGCACATTTTCTGCTTTATTTTTCTTGTTTACCTAAGTGACTTGCCTTTTCCAGGTATTTTGGAAGATACATTATCTCCAAATGTGACACTTCCTTTTTCCTTCTTTGTCAGATTGAGAAATTTGTTTTTATCTCCTGTCATATGCTTAGATCATCCATTATCAATGTACCATTGACATTTTTTGTTCTTGGCATATAGGGCTACTTTGCATTTTGTTACCTTTTCTTCCACATGTTTTTATT
Organism: Picea engelmannii; assembly: GCA_009831015.1. Classification (NCBI taxonomy): domain Eukaryota; kingdom Viridiplantae; phylum Streptophyta; class Pinopsida; order Pinales; family Pinaceae; genus Picea; species Picea engelmannii. The sequence continues at coordinate 94,700 of ML808587.1, read as the reverse complement.
TCCATATATTTTTTATATTTATTATTGATAAATCTTGTCTTCAAGGATTGCATTGGAAATCTACATTCACTGTCTTTATGACCATAATTGTTTCACTTGTGACATTCAACATTTTAATATTGTAAAGGAGAGAATGAATTATAGTTTCTCTTCTCTGCATTATTCTTTTTTTTCTTATATCTTTGGACATTTTTAGGATTGTACTTTCTATAGGCTTTACAATGTACTGCTTTATGTCCAAAACTGTTACAAGAGTAACAATATCCAAGGAAGATATGTTGATATCTATTAGGGGGAGTCCTTATGGTCACTGTGTTCTTTTTGTATTCTTTGTCTTTTGTAGGGGGTGTTGATTTCTGTTTAGTAGGAACACTCTTTAATGGTACCATCATCCCCTTGTTATCTTCCCTTTTTAAGGGTCTTCTAAGAGAATTTGCATAATTGATTGGTTGTTTTTTAGTATTCAGTTTTGTAGAGGTTTAATATTGATCATATCCCAGTCATGTTTTATCGTATAGTGATATTTTACTATTAATAATGTCATTCAAGATTTTTGAACTTTTCTTAAAGCTTGATTGGTTGTTTCCTTTATCACATTCCCTCTTTAGTTGAACAATTTTAGTCTCTAACTTCTTACAATATTTTTGTTTTTTATTAGGTTGTTTAATCAAGACTTCATCATTTCTCTTGGCTTCTCAAAGTTAAGTCTTTAGGTCAATGATGATTTTCTTTGATTCTTTGATGGTTTTTGAAATTTCCTTTTCTCTTAATTGTTGTGCTTCTTCAAATTCTAGGAGTTGTCCCCTAAGTAACTTGTTCTTGTTTTATACTTTATAATTTCATCCAGAGCACTGATTAGTTCTTCTTCTAGGTCTACATCTCCTTCATCCTCAGAATTTTCTTCAATCTCAAAAGTATTTTTATAAATATTATCTTGGGTTTCTATACCCATAAATAGATGTTTTGATTCTTCATCTTCACTTTCTTCAGATGAACTGTTGTCCTCTTTGGTGTAAAAGGACTTCTTATTTTTGTTTTTGGTTTTTCCCTTTTTATGGTCTTTCTGATTATAAGCTTCTTCATCATCATTATCTTCTTGTTTGGGATAGGGACATTTCTTAGCGAAGTGTCCAATTTTTCCATAGTTGAAGCATTTGAAAGGTAAATTCACTTTGTACTTTCTAGACCATTTCTTGAATTTTCTTATAAAGTTGGCCTCTTATTCATCTGATATATTTGAATGATTTTCATTTGGCACATGCTTATGGTTCCTTGTTACTTTTGATTCTTTGAAGTTTGTTTCATTTTTTGATGAATTTTCTTGCCCGACTCTCATTTCATATTTTATAAGAGTACCATGAAGTTCATCCATTGTAAGGCTATCAAGGTCCCCTCAATATTATAAGGTAGATACCTTGACATCATATATCATTGGTAATGATATAAACACCTTTTGGATAATAATATTGTTTTTTATCTCCTCTCCCAATGCTCTGATTGAATTGACTATTTCATCCACTCTTTGAAAATATTCTGCAATGTTTTCTTCATCTTTCATCTTCAGACTCTCAAACTGTCCTCTGTGTGTTTGAAGTTTATCTTTCTTGACCTTTCCATCTCCTTCATATATGATCTTCAGTTTATACCAAATTTCCTTTGTTTATTTACAGTGCATCACTTTTATAAATATATGATTTGCTAATCCTCCAAGAATATCATTAACAACTCTTGAATTTTCATTACAGAGCTTCTTTGCAGTAGTATCAGTAGGTGGAGTAGATGAAGGAGTGTAATAATTTTCAACATATTTCCATACATCACAACCAAGGGCCATCATATAGATTTTCATTCTTATACTCCAGAAGGCATAATCATTTCCTTAAAACAATGGTGCTTTGTTGGAGGACATTTCTTCTTGCTAATTCATTTGATCTCTTCAGAATCTACCTTCGAGTGGTTAAAATGTGGTGAAGGAACTTTATATGATACCAATTATTGAAATATTGGCCAATACTGAGAGTGGGGGGTGAATCAGTAATGCTTCTTCTTTTAAATTTTTAACAATTATTAATTAACAAATTAATTAATCATAACAATTGACAACAAGAATGTACTGAATACAAAAATTTAAATATAACAATAACAAGTACAAGTTACAATTGTGTGAGAGACACCAATATCTCTTCTTCTGAGAACCAACTCAAGGAGACACCAATCCCCTAGTTTTAGAGAACCAACTCCAAGAAGCACCAACTCCCTTGTTTCAAAGCACCAACTCTAAGAATCACCAACTCCATGAAGCACCAACTCCCTTGTTTCAGAGCACCAACTATAAGAAGCACCAACTCCCTTTTTTCATATCACAAACTCCCTTGTGAAACAAGATTTAACCTGTAGAGGACTGCAATCCTCTCGATCTCCTCCCTACCACACTGACTGCATAAAATGTTTACAGTTTCTTTCTTGGACTCTGCTCCTTTTGATCTTCTGATGTAGACTACAAAGACACCTTCCTTCTTACCATTTTTCTTTGTGTATATAGTCTCTCAAGAGGTATATGATATTGAAACAATGCGTCTTTTTGTAAAATAGCAAATGAACCAATGTGTCTTTTTAATAATAAAACATTGCATCTCTTCATTTAATTAACACAAATGTTGACTTTTTTGTTTATTAATTAATGTTAATTTAAAAATACATCCAAATCAGACAGTGATTCCTATACAAATATTATGGAGTGACGAAAAGGAATTTTAAAATTATACGACATGGGTTTTGTGCAGAACATGCCCAATTAGTCGAATGGCGAGCAGTTTCCCCAGAAAATGTGTGAGATGGATGGTACAAGAGGTTCTTTGAAGGTAACTTGTTGAGATTTTTGTACTAGATCCTTAACACTTGTTCTATTCTACTGAAGCACCAGATTTGACCCTTTCTTCTTGTATTTAGAGCACAATAACTTCTTTTTGAGGTTCCATTGTAAAGGTATCCCAATGATATCTCCATCAGAGTGAACAATCCCTTCACTTATTTTCAATTCCTTCTTCTGTGAATGGATGCCAGTAACATAACTCAACATAAATTTTTTTTACAATACTAATATGAATACATAAACATTAATCAAGTTCTCGGTGACCATATGTATCCTCTTTCTATCAATGCCAACATCATACACTATGTCCAATATTGACCATATTTCTCTCCTTTGACTTCAATGCCAACACCATGTCCAACAACAAGATAATGTAGGAAGAGGATAAAGATGGGTGATTATTCATTGTGCAAGTTAGAGGTGTCGACACAATTAGAGTTGTTGTAATTCAATTCCGAAGGGTCGTCATATCTGGGGTAGATCCAAAAGGGGGAATCGTCATCGGAACTTTGGTTGGGGTGTTGATAACTCCATGTGAGGAGAAACCCAATGATGACAAAGGTACGGGAAAGATATAAACTGTTGATCGGTAGATAAGCAAGATGCAATCTCAGTCTTGGATCCCTATGGGTTCCATCCCTATACTATGAGTTACGTCAGATACTTGGACATTAACCTAGGTTCTATTTGAAATCATGGACACAATGAGAGTCATTGGATTCTCATACCAAGGATTGTCAGATCTAGGAAGGGCTTGATAGGTGGATCATCTTTAGAGCATTCAAGATCGAATGTTTAGCGCTCCACTAAAGTAAATCCCAACAATGACGCTAAGCGTATGTGTATATATAAAAAAAAAATAGTGGGTTAGGTAGGTGCCACATTAGTTCCATGTCGGATGACATGAGTGAAAAGGTGCCATGTGGATGCTACATGGAAGTGAGGTGGATTTGGCCATGAGAGCCCGAGAAAACTTTGGGAGGTTGTATCTTTTGATCTAGATCTCGGTTTTGAGTATGGTTACAACCGTTGGAAATATCTTGGCAAGATGAATCCATCTGTGAGATTTATTTAAATAGATGATGCACTTATTGAAACAAAAATTTAGACACCCCATCATCCCAAGTAAGTATTAAGGGGGGTCGGGTGTGTTACAGTTCCTGAGTGCATTGCCATCCTTCTACAAGGATAAAACTCAATTCATTGAGCCCATGAATTTGGAAGAAGCCATAAGAAAGGATAAGTTTTTGTATGATAAAAGAAAAGAAATCTCATCTTTCCAAAAGTCTTGGGATGACAATAAGGAAGGAAAGATGGATCAAAGGAAGAAAGGATTCAATCCACCTTTCATCAGGAATAGACCTCAAGAAATTTTCAAGGGAAGCCATATCAAGGCAATCAAAAAATTATAGATCCCTTGAGAAAGAGGCCAAGACAACAACCCATAAAGTGTTGGGGAGGTGAAGGAGATCTCATGTATAAATATTGTCTACACCGGGGAGATAAAATGAATACTATGCATAAAATCAAGCAAGAGGAGATAGTAGAGGACGCGGGAAGAGCATGCCAAGGATTGGAAAGGATATATTTAACATTGGGAAATAGACAAGAAGACTATTAATCCCACATGATTGAATTGGAAGGTAATATTGATAATAAACCCATAGCTATTTTGATCAATTATGGAGCTAGTCATAGCTATATAGATCCAAATCTAGTTGAAATATTTAAATTGAAGAAATGTAATAATGAAAAGTCTTGGTTATTTCAGCTAACTACTCGAACCAAGAGAAGAATTAATGATATTGTTAATGATTTCCCAGTAAACATTAGTGGAATCAATGCTAAGGAAGATTTGAACACGATACCACTTGGGTCTTATGACTGCTTGATTGGTATGGATTGGCTAGAGAAGAATCATGCTATCTTATATTGTTATAAAAAGGCTTTCACATGCCTTGACAAGGAAGGAATTCAAGGACAATTCAAGGTATTCCAAGGCCTATACGTATCCGAGAGATTTCATCATTGCAACTGAAAAGTTGTTTTAGGAAAGAATGCCAAATATATGTTTCCCATATGGAAGATCCAATGAAGGATAAGGAGACAAGTCTTCAATATTATCCAATCTTGAAAGAATATGAATATGTGTTCGAGGAGTTTCTAGGATTTACACCAAAGAGGGATATAAATTTCTCTATTGATTTAATGTTTGTAGTTACCCCAATGTCCAAAAATCACGGTAGAATGAGCATGCCAGAGCTAAAAGAGTTGAAAATGTAGATAGAAGAGTTGTTGAAGAAGGGGTACATACACCCAAGTGTTTCCCCTTGGGGTACCGCCATTATTTCTGTTAATGAAAAAGGTGGAACGTTTAGGTTATGTATTGATTTCAGACAACTGAACAAGGTTACATTGAAGAACAAGTATCCTTTGCCAAGGATTGATGATCTTTTTGATCAGTTGAAAAGAGAAAATATGTTCTCCAAGATTGACTTTATATCGATTTATCATCAAGTGAGAATGAAAGAAAAATATACTAGAAAAAGAACCTTTTGATAAGGTATGGCCACTATGAATTTGTAGTGGTGCCTTTTGGGTTGACAAATGTGCTTGCTACATTTATGTGTATGATGAATGGGGTGTTCAGAGATCTTTTGGACAAGTTTTTCATTGTATTCCTGAATGATATTATTCTTTATTCCAATATAGAGGAGGAGCATAAGAAACATTTGAGTATTGTGCGACAAGTTTTGAGAGAGCACCAATTGTATGCCAAATTGAGTAAATGCATTTTTTTTTTATCCAAAGAAGATCCATTGTTTTGGTCACATTGTTTTCAAAGATGGCATAACAGTGGATCCAAAAAATATTGAAGATTGGTCAATGCCAACAAACATTTTAGAAGTTATATCATTTATGGTTTTATCTAGTTATCACATGAGGTTCATTGCAGGATTCTCCAATATTGCACACCCAATAACATCCTTGCAAAAGAAAGGAGTAAAATTTGAATGGAGTGCCAAGTGTGAAGAAACTTTCTAGTGCTTAAAGGATTTACCAACTAGTGCACCTATTTTAAAAGTTGTAAATCCAGATGAGGATTTTGTTGTGTGCACAAATTCATGCAAGGAAGGGCTCGATTGAGTCCTTACAAAAAATGGACATGTAAACTATTATGAGTCTAGAAAATTGAAGGAGCATGAAAAAAATTATTCAACACATGAATTAGAGTTGGAATCCATAGTACATGCCTTAAGGATGTGGAGGTATTAAATGGGAAAAAAAATTGAATTGAGGACAGACCATAGTGGTTTTAAATACTTGTTTGAACAACCAACACTAAATTCTAGACAAACTAGATGGATGTAATTTCTTAGCGAATATGATTTTGACATCAAGCAAGTAAAAAGAAAAGAGAACAAGGTGGTTGATGCACTGAACAAAAGGGTGCATAAAATGCATGAGACAACCATTAGTATGTACATGAAATATTTACAAGATATAATTCTAGAGGGTGTAACAGTGAACCAACATTATGTGCAAGTTAAAGAAAGCTTACAAAAGAATAATGTACAATAGAAATATACATATTACAAAGATAGAAGATAATTGAATCCTCTTATTCCAGAATCGAGTATATGTTCCAAATTCTCAAGAATTGATAAATTTGGTTTTGAAGGAGATGCACAATGTGCCATAGGTTGGAAATCCAAGATACTAGAAAACTATTAAAACTATGAGAGGCCAATAGTCCTGGTATGAATATATATGTCATTGATTATTTGTCTAGATGCATGGAATGTCAAAAGATAAAGGTTGAGCACAAACATCCAGTGGGATTTTTGCAGCCATTGCCCATTCTTGGATGGAAATTGGAAGCTGTTAATATCATTTTCATTAGCAAATTTCCTAGGACAACAAGGAAACATGATTTCATCATGGTAGTGGTGGACAAGATTACAAAGGATACACATTTCATTTATGTAAATGTAACTCATAAGACATCCAATATTGTAGAAATTTATATGAGAGAAATTGTTAGGCTACATGGTGTGCCTAAGGAAATAGTGTATGACTGATATCCCAAGTTCACTTTCAATTTTTGGAAGGGGTTGATTAAAGGATTTGGTATCAGTCTGAATTCTAGTACAACATATCACTTAGAGTTAGATGGGCATATAAAGAGAATTAATCAGATAATTGAATATATGCTGAGAATGTATGTAATGGATAAGTCATATAGATGGGAGGACTATATCCATTTAGTTGATTTTGATTACAATAATGGGTATTAGGAATCATTGAAGATGATCATGTTTGAAGCATTGTATGGAAGAAATGCAACACACCAGTAAGTTAGGATAATCAAGCAGACAAACTTGTGATTGCACCATAATTGTTAAAGGAAATGGAAGAACAGATGGTGAAGATCAGGTGGAATTTGAAAGTTCCACAAGATAGGAAGAATATATATGCCAATAAAAGAAGAACACATAGGGAATTCAAAGTGGGAGAGAATGTGTTTTTAAAATTTAAATCCAAGAGAAGCTCGTTGAAATTGGGAAGTTTCCCAAAGTTGGAAGGGAGATATTGTGGGCCTTTGAGATTTTAGAAAACATAGTGCTAGTTGCATACATTCTAGAATTACTTGCATCCATGAGAACTCACAATATGTTCCATGTGTCTTTATTTAAAAAGTATGTACCTGGTCCTAATCATGTGATTGATTGGAATGTTATCTAGGTGGAACACGAAGGGGATTTTTGGATGGAACCAGTGCACATCCTAGACTGGAAAGTCAAATCACTCAAGAACAAATCCATCAATTTTTAAAGGTTCAATGGACCTACTCCAATGTTGAAGATGTTACGTGGGAGAACGAGGAAGGCATGTATGAAACATACTCACAAAGTTTTGCAAATTTTAAAGAATATCAAATGTATAGTTGTACATAAGTGAATGAAGACTTCATTTTGGAAGTTTGAGTTCCTAGAGCCACAACTGTAAGAGTTTTTTTCCAACAAATGTGTGGGTTGAGGGGAAAAGAGAGTTGATGGTTGGAATTTTTTCATGAGTCATTAAGTTGCGGAATTATAAAGTATTTTGATGTAATATTTTTATATATGTCAATGTGTAAATTGTATGGTTATGTGGACTAAGGATAGTGTAGTTTGTAGGGGGGAGGGGGTGGGGATGTAACATCCCCATTCTCAAACTCCAAACTAGATATATGTATTGTAAATTTAATATATGGTTGAGCATCAAGCAATGTAATATGTGAATGATATAGATTGAATATAAAAAATAAAATGTATCGCCAGTTTTATATGGACACTGATGGAGATTTTGGGGCTTAGTTTCCACAAGAGAGGGAAGGGGTCCAAGGGGGATATTTTACCCATGTTTATTAAACCCAAAACAATTCTTTATAAATTATCCTTACCATTAACCTTCAATTATATATTGAGTTTTCTAGAGCCCAATCATTGAATTCATGTAAGAGGGTCGGTGTGAGAAGTCACATCCCATAGTTATTGAGAGCATGGAGGTTGAGTACAATCAACTTGGGGAAGAGTGTAAGTCAAGAAATCAAGAGAAAGAGGGGAAATTTGTATGGGTAGGAGACCAAAATTAGACATTCGCGTTTTTGCATGGAGATTTTTTTTTACATGTATTTTTTTAGACAACAAAGGAGTTTTGAGTGCTAAAGATTGAAGGAAACTATTGTGGACACATTTGGAAGTTGTTTGGAGTTGTAATTTCATGGAGATAGAAGCTATAGTCCCGTGAGTAACATTATGTTTGAAATTCGTTAGGAGAAGAAAGTGTTTTATTGTTGGGAGAATTCTTGAGGTTCCACAAGAGAGATTTACTATCCAACATGTGTTGGAAACCATGGAGGGGAGTAGAAATGCATGAGGGACTATGAGAAGTGAAGGGGGATTTTATCCCTTTGGTTGTGCAGGTTATGGGGAAGAGAGTTGGTGGACTCGAATTAGTCGTGGGAATTGACTATTGAGAGGGGGAAATTAGCCATCCTTAGGAACCACCATTTCTTGTGGATTCATAACCCCAACTACTTGTTATGAGTAGATTGATGCTACTTGTTATGAGTAGATTATGCACAATAATCTTCATTTTCATGGTTGGATGATGTTGTATGTATTTAGTTATTTTTGCACATAGTTAAAGTAGTGTCATCCACTTTATTATTTAATATGGATAGTTGAATGAGATGAATTTCATGCTATCTATTATTTCCACATTTAGAATTGGTTGCAGAAAATTTTATTGGGTCATTTTAGTAGTAACATTATCCAGATTGGGGTTGGGTGTGTTACACATTGCATGGTTGCAAGAATAATCCTCCCATGCTTAGAATGAGGCAAACAAAGCATCAAAATTTGTTAACCAAATCCAACACATCCAGGAATAAGTTCATGATATTCAATGGAAAAAAAACCATGTACAAGGATCAATACAATCAACATTTGGTTCTACACAAGTTTCATCCTAGTAAGGTATGGTTTCACTTTCAAAAGGAGTAAAACACAAGCCCCCACAAGAAGCTCATACCACTCTAATCCATGACTTACACTATCATCTAGGTTATGGTAGAAAATTATTTTCAATTGAATCTTCAAACCTTCCTTGGCTTACACCTTGTCTTTAATGTTGTGCTACTCCAATCATATTTTTTTCCTCTATTGGATGCTTGGGAGGTGGAAAGTAATTACCTTCTAATCTCAACCCCAACTTCATTAACAAAGCTACAATAGATTGGGCTATCGACACCAAATGGAGAGAACCTTCCAACAAAAAATTCAACTCTATCATATTTCCAAAATAGGCCCCTTCTTCACCAATGCAAGTGGTTTACAAGGAATCGAATTCAATAACAAGGTAAAATAATGAATGTGGTTGTCTATTTTCCTTGTTTTTTGAGAAAATAAAATATATTTTCAAAAAAAATTCAACTTTTGGAAAAAAAAAAAAAGTATATTTTTATTTACAATTTCACTTTACAATTAAAACAAAACTTGTCATTCCCCGGATTGTAGAAATTCCAATACAAATTAAGTATTTCTTGCAATTCTCCTGATCTAAAAATTATATGCCACTGTTAAATACAGAATCGCTTCTACTATTATTCTTGCGTAAAATTAAACCACAATCACAAAGTGAAATATCAAGAACACATAACACAAAAGTTTTTCTGGGAAAGAATAAAGCTAAAAAACCCCACTATCATATATTATGTATATCATGAATCATGAAACAATCTCATACAAAACTCTAACCCAAGAGCTCTCAGTACAATACAATCATCTCACGTTTTCATACAAAAACTCATCAAATACATGTGCCAATATTATATCTCTAGATAGCCTGCCTCCTCTGCACAATCCCCTGCAATTAGAATTCTCACAATTGAATTCAAATTACCTAGTTTTCATATGCTCAGGAGCATATCCACTGCATGTGTGATTGCATGAGCGCACTTCAATCAAATTAGAACTGATAGAAAAACTGTCCCTTTCACCTCTTATCTCAATTGGGTCTCCACTGGATCTGACATGCATGTAGTTAACCATGGCGAATCTTCAGTTGCATGTGAGTTCATTGATTATGAATTAATTAATAATTAATTCACTGAACTCTCACTAGTGAAAGTTTAGTTACAATTAGTACAACTGGGATTAACTCACTTAACTGAGTTAAACTACTTCACAACTCTCATAACTACACTTATAACTCTGTTACAACTTCAAGTCACCTCTATGTCTTACCAGCCAACCTTTGAACTCAAATTTCCCATAGCTAACTGATTTTCCATTTCAGTTAATTATTTCAAGTAATTATGAGATAATAGATTAATATTTATTGTCCAATTTATTTAAGGGAAAAGTAAATTAGACACATGTTTCTTGTTGACTTTTCAACACTCCCTCTCAACAAGAAATGGATTATCCTTCACCCCAATCCTGTCTCTATGATATTCGAATTTTCTCCTAGTGAGCACCTTCATCAGAATGTCTACATTCTAATCTTTCGTAGGAATGTATTGAAGCAACATGATCTTCCACTGCACACAATCTCTGAGATTATGATATTGGATATCTATATGCTTAGATCTATCATGAAACACAAGATTAATTAATCGAGAGTTTAATGAAACTTTGATTATCACAATAAATCACTGTCGGATCTAAATGAGAAAAAAACAAACCAACCAAGATATTTCTCATCCAGATAGCCTCACATGCATCTTGACTCACTGCCATGTATTCCTCTTCCGCTAAACTGAGTGCCATGGATCTTTGTTTCCTGATGTACCAAGAAACAATTGTAGATCCGATACTAAAGATCCCCCATGATGTGCTCTTTTTGTCCATTGGGCTACCCACCCAATCTGCATCTGTGAAGCCATGCAACTTCACCTCATCCATTTGTTTGTACCATAATCCATACTCATATGTGCCCTTCAGATATCTCAAGACATGCTTACCCGCCTTCCAAAAGAGTTTGGTAGGCTTAACCATCGCTTGACTTAGCTGGTTAACCGCATAGAAAATGTATGGACTCGTATTCACTAAATACATTAGTGAACCCACTAACTGTGATAGACAATAACATCCTCTACCTCTCCAGAAGTAGCATCCTCTTTCCTCCAGTTTCCTGGAAGAGGAGTATCCATGGGTTTGCATCCCTCCATGTGAAACTTACCCAGTATCTCCCTTGCATACATGCCTTGAGACACAAAAGTTTCACCATCTCGCTGCAATATTTCCAATCCAAGGAAATAATGAAGAAGCCCCAAATCCTTCATCTCAAACTCCTTTTCAAGGTCATCCTTGCATGAATGTATCAGGTGCTCATCACTAGTCAGTATTAAATCATCAACATAAAGAACAATTATCAAGAGCTTACCCTCCACCAAAATTTGGTATAGGTTTTCATCCGCTTCACTTTTGGTGAAGCCCAATCCGGTGAAATAGTTGTCTATCCAAGTGTACCAAGCACGGGGTGCTTGCTTCAACCCATACAATTCTCTTGAGTCTGCACACATGTGACTACCTGTCAAAGGTCTCAAAACCTTTTGGTTGTTCAATGTACACTTCTTCCTCAATGATCCCATTGAGAAACACAATTTTTACATCCATCTGATGAATGTGCCATCCCATCTGTGCTGAGAGTGCAAGGATGGATGTTATGGAAGAGTACCTTGTGACAAGTGCAAAGGTCTCATCATAATCTATCCCCTCAATTTGTGAGAAGCCTCAAGCCACAAACCTGGCCTTGTATTTCTCCACACTCCCATCAACAACTTGCTTCACCTTGTAGATCCATCTCGAACCTACCACTAATTTGTCGACCGGTCTTGGGATAATTTCCCATGCACTATTCTTGACAATGGAGTCATACTCCTCTACCATGGCATCAGCCCAAGTGGGATCTTGCACTTCTTCCTGAAAGGAAGATGGTTCATTCACAATACATTTGCTCATGAGATCCATGTATCCAACAAATCAATCAGGAGACTGTCTTTGTCTGTGTTGTGAAGTAGGGGATCCTACATTCTATGCAACATCTAGTCTTAATCTGTCATCTTTCGTGGTGCGCTTTCTACCATTTCTGATGGATGGATCTGCATGAGTGGTTTATGTTAGAAAAACAGGACCGCGGAGCAATAAAATAAAAAAAATGCAGAAACAAAAACACAAAAGACACACAATACAAGAGAGACACAGATTTACATGGTTCACCCAGTGTGGGCTACGTCCACCAGAGAAATTGCCAGGTCCTTCCTTTATTATTATCCAGCAAATGAA
>ML808587.1:46147-57288 GCA_009831015.1 Picea engelmannii | reverse complement strand
AGATCAACCTATCTTTGTGATCAATTATTTTTCCTAGCCTCTTTGCTTCTATGAGGTAAGTTGTATCAATTTGTGATTTATTTTTTAATTCTTCTTTTACTATTGCTAGTGTATCCTCCTCTTGTTGTTCTTTTATACCAAAAGTTATAGAGATGCCCCTCAACGATTTAACCATGTTTTCTCAAACCTACCCACGCCTCCTCTCCATGAAACCACTCCATATATGTATATATGTGTGTGTGTGTGTGCATGGAACACATAGTTTGCATATTGTGTAGTTCTCTAAAATACCTTTCCAACAAGATATCACGTGCCTAAAATGGAGGTCATATGCAAATGTTACGACCCTGGGAAGTTGAGGTACCAACTTACCCATAGGGACCCACATAACTTACCTCTGGAGCCTCATTGTAATGAGTCTATTTAGGCGGATGTGCATAGAAGCCACATCTCTTCTCAGATATAGATACCACCATTCGAGCAAGTGTTTTAGTTCTGCACTTTTACAATTTCAGCCTATTTCATTTATTCAATAGAAGATATTGTTCATTGGATATCTATGGTGTTCTTCATATCTCTGTGTTTATTGTATTCAGTATGTTAATCAATTCGCTCTGCTTCTAAATCTGGATCAGCTATGCACTAAAAACAACAAGTTCTTTGTTGCTTCAAACTTCTGGAAAAATCTTATGGGATCCTTGTTCATTGTTAAAAATTGGTTGGCCTGGTCAGTTGGGAATGATTTCAGGGTTCAGGTAGGAAAAGGCTCATTCATTGGTTGTGATCACAAGTTCAAACTATCATCTTCCCTGGTTCAATGTTTGAGTGACCTCTAGATATTATCCTTGGAGCATATTTCACACACTTCCTTACTAAATGCCTCTAACTCCAAGGATTGGCTTATAGCTAGTGATCTAGGCTTGGAAGGAGATCGGGCTTCTGAATGGAAAAACTATATAGAAATGATAATATTAAGTGGTATTAATATCAATAGTGAAGTGGATCATATTTCCTGGTCATGGAATCATACCTTGGGGATGGTGACTGCTAAACTTGCATATGAGGCTCTTACTTATCAAGAATTAGAGGTAGAACCACTATGGTGGTTTAATGTCCTTTGGAAAATAAACCTCACCTACGAAATCGTCATATTCATCTGGTTATGCTTAAACGACAAGGTACTTACTGGAGTCAATTACAATCATAGAGGAGGTATAATCCCTTCAATTTGTATTCTTTGTAAGAATTATGAAGAACTACTGCACATTTGTTTATATATTGCTCAGTTACACAATCCATTTGGGTCGATGTCTGTAAACAATTGAATTTAGTATGGTCCTGGAAGATTTCATCTATTGAATAAAATTTGCATTGGTGGTTTATTGTTTATCCAAAACAAAGGGGCGTTCCCTATATAGTGCTCTAGGGTATATGGTTGTATAGAAATAAAATCATGTTAGAGAATTGGAATAGAAATTATGATGCCACCTGTTCTAGAATTATCATGGCATACAAGACCTTGCCTGCTACAATCCAAGATGAATGCCTTGATTACATATTGAACCCATTCTTTTTTGGAAGTATGCCCATAGGTTTTTTTGATGGTGTTGCGGACAAGGGTATTGGTGGAGTTGGTATTGTACTAAAGTTTAGTAAACATCACTACTTTAAGATACATCTTGCAGTTGGTATAGGCACAAGCACTAAGGCTGAATTACAAGGTTTATGGAGCCTCTTCTTCTTTGCAAAATGATGTCATATTCAGGACTTCAGGGTGGTAGGTGATTCTCAAGTTATTATAGATTGGTTGAATGGGAAGTCACAGTTGGAAGCTCTTAACTTAAGGCTATCGAAGGAGAAGATCCAGGCTTTAAAATCACATTCCAGATGTATTCAGGGTTTTCGTGTTCATCGTCAGTTCAAGAATATGGAAGATTCACTTTTGATACAGATTTTATGAGTAGAATGAAATGAATACAGATTATTAACAGGTGCTTAACACAAAATAACAGAGATACAGTAAAACTGGTTTTCTATTCAATAACGAAATAAGCTGAAACTGTAAAATGCAGTGGAAACAAGCTTGCTGGAATGGTGGCAGCTTATCCCTGAGAAGAGATGTGATGGCAGTGCGCATTCACTAGAAGAAGGTTACAATGAGGCTCTGAAGACCTTTTTACAATAAGCAAGAATATAAAAAACCATATACATCCAAAAACCTAACCCTAGGAGATGAAATGCCAAAAGTCATGTGGGCCCCGTTTGGGTAAGCTAGTACATCAACTTCCCGGGGTCGTAACTTTTGCATACGATCTCTGTTTTAGGCGTGTGATATCCCGTTGGAAAGGTATCATCGAGGAGATTCATTTTGGGGGATCAATATTCCTTTGGATATCAATAAGTATATTGATACCGAAAAACCTTCATTTAGGCCCTCAAAATGGCCCCAAAAGTAAAAAATGTTAAAAATAGTAAATTGCCAAAAATGTTAGAAAACTATTTTGAGCCAGTTGGAAAAGGTGGGTGGCCACTGATATCCATCTGGATCAATCCTCCCTCCTTAGGAAGCAATGGTCTCCATTGCATTGAGGTCCCCCATTAAATGAGGATATTTTTGCTGAATTTGGCCTCGGGTGAGCCACTTGCCTTGGTGTAGGAGTTGCCCTGCTTTGACGACTTGATAAAGCTGGATCCTTTGTTGTCGAGTGCCCTTGATCTGTCTTTCCACAATCTGATCATTGGATGCCTATTGTATGCAGTCGGGGTTGAGCTATGTTGGTGTCAGTTGTTCTGCTACTTCTGAGGTGTCCAATAATGGTGGGAAATAAGGGCGAAGGAGATCCACGTTAAACACGAGGTGCAAGCCAAGGAAAGGAGGAATGTTGAGCTCAAAAGCATTATCCCCCACGGCCTTGGTGATAGTGTATGGTCCATAATGGAGTGGGCGAAGCTTTCGATGGGGTCCTGTAAGGTGTTCTTTCTGCAAGTGCAACCAAACTTTGTCTCCCACCTGAAACTTATGCGACACCCGGTGTTGATCATGGCATTGTTTGTACTTGTCATTGGACTTCTGTAGGATATCTTGAACCTATTGGCGGATGTGCTGGATCCACTCAATGAACCAGGTGGCTTTGTTAGCTTCAGTTGGAGCAGGAGATGAGTTAGTCGAGGTGACCGCAAGGGGAAGTGCAACATCTATGGGACCCAATGGTTGGAATCCCAACCCCACTTGAAAGGGGATGTGGCTGGTTGAGCTATGCAAGGCTCGGTTGTAGCTATGTTGGACATAAGGAAGGCTCTCATCCCATGTGTGAGGGTTATTTGAATTGTACATGCGAAGGATATGCACAATCATTCGATTTACAACCTCGCTTTGGCCATCTATCTGGGGGTGGAAGGCCGTGAATTTGGTGAGCTTGGTGTCTAGCAGTGACCAGAGGCTCGAACAGAATGTGTTGAGAAATCGACTATCCTGATCTGAGACAATGGTTTGTTGGATTCCAAAAATGTACCCAAATTCATTCAAAGAAGAGCTTGGTAGTGGCCTCTACTGTGATGTTCTTCTTGCAGGCAACTAGAATCGCCATCTTAGAAAAGCGATCAACAACCACAAAAACACAGTCATTTCCCCGCTTGTTGGATGGGAGGCCTGACATGTAGTCCATCGAGATGGATTCCCATGGCCTGTCAGGAGTAGGAAGAGGGGTGTACAAGACCTGTTTCTTAGTGGTCGGCTTGGCAATAACGCAGGCAGTGCAAGACCTGATATACTTGTCGACCTCCTGTCGAAGTTTTGACTAGTAGAAATGTTTCTGTAGCATCGCCACTATCTTTTCGACGTCGAAGTGTCCTTCCACCCGACTGTAGTGGGATTCCCAGATCATCTTTGCTCGCTTGCTTGATGGAACACAGATATGGCCCAGACAACACAACAACCCATCCTGAAGATGGAAATTATCGACAACTGCATTTGCACCCAACATTTGGTAGGTGGTGGCGAAGTCAGGGTCTGTCTCATAGAGTTGGAGCCATCCAGATGTCTCATGGCTACAAGAGTCTAGCACCGTGGTGAGTGCGGCGACTGGCGGTCTGCTGAGGCAATCAACAATGCGATTGGTGCTTCTTATTTTATACTTGATGTTGAGGTGGAATTGCTGCAAGTATGTGGACCACTTTTGATGGCGGTCATTTTGCAATTTTCCCTGTGTCTGCATGAACTGTAGTGGCTTATGATCAGTGTGGATGACTGTTTCCTTCCCAAGAATGTAATGTTTCCACTGGAGACATGCTTGCACAATGGAGTACATTTCTTTGTCGTAAGTAGGGTACTTACGTATAGTATCTAACAGTGTCGCACTATGATAGGCCACGGGGTGGTCGTGTTGAGTGAGAACGACGCCCACAACATAGTCTAAAGCATCTGTCTCGATCTCAAAGGGATGTTGCAGGTCTGGTAGTGAAAGTACTGGGGCTAAGCACAAGTGTTGCTTCAAATCATCGAATGCTTGTTGTTGGGACCGGCCCCACGTAAATTTTTCCTTACCACCACTCCTGTTTATTTGGTTGAGGGCCCATGCAATATGGGAGAAACCCAACACGAACCTACGGTAGAAATTAGCAAGTCCCAAGAAGCTCCGAAGCTCAATGAGTGTTGTTGGGGTTGGCCAGTCACGAATGACTTGGATCTTGGCTGGATCCACATGTACGCCATGCTGATAAATGATGTAGCCTAGGTAATGGACCCTGTCCATGCCGAAGGAGCATTTTTTTAGGTTGGCGTATAGCTTGTGCTGCCACAGGGTGTGCAAAACCTGCTGAATATGCTGCAAGTGTTTGTCCCAAGTCTTGCTGTAAATTAGAATGTCATCCAGATACACCACTACAAACGTATTGGTGAATGGTTGCAAGATATCATCCACCATCCTCATGAAAGTGGCTGGAGCATTTGTCAAACCAAAGGGCATGACCAACCATTCAAAAAGTCCTTCCTTTGACTTGAAGGTGGCCTTCCATACATCTGTCTGTTCTATCGGGACCTGGTGATAGTGAGACTTTAGATCAATCTTACTGAAGTATTTGGCCCCCGTGATTTGATCAAGGAGGTCATCGATTCATGGAATCGGGTACCGGTTTCTGACCTTGATTTTATTCAGAGCCCAGTAATCAATACAGAGTCTTCAGGTTCCATCTTTCTTCTGTACCAACACGATTGGGCTCCCGCAAGGTGATGATCTAGGGCGTATGTGCCCCTTGTGGAGCAGTTATTGGATCTGTCTCTTGATCTCCTCGTTCTCTAACAAAGAGAGATGATAGACTGGCCCATTGGGCAGCGGTGCGCCGGGGGTCATATCAATGGGGTGCTTGACCTGGCAGTGTAGAGTTACCGCTGTAGGTGAGGAGAAGATATCCGAGTATTCTTCCACGACCTTATCTACTTTCTTCTGCTGTGTGGAGAGGACGGCCACAAAAACCCTGGATGTGGCTATGATCTTTCGCTTATTCTGAGAGTGAATCACGAAGAAGACAAAATTCCCCGTCTGAGAGATGACCTTCCTGCATTGCTTAGCAGAGATCAAGGAAATAACACTAGGTGGGACTGCCTTGGGTATCTTGTACAATTTCCTGTTCAAAGTAATAATAACACTACAATGCCTAGACTCATATACAACATGACGTTTCCATAAATAAGGTTGGCCCAAAAGAACATCACAAACTTCAAGAGGAGCAACATCACACAATATCTCGTCTTTGAAGGGCTTGATGTCGTATGACAATCGACACTATTGGTCGATGCGGAGATCACTTCCTTGGCGCAGCCATCCAATGGTGTAGGGTTGTGGGTGTGGCATTGTTGGCAGGGCCAACTGCTTGACGACCTCTGCTGAGATGAGGTTCTTCTAGCTACCGCTGTCAATGATGAAGTGCAACAGGGTGCCTTTTACCCACATCTGTGAATGGAAGAGGTGCTCTCCTTCTTCTGGCTCATCTGGTTCACCAGAATGGATCTTGGTGGTAGCAACGGTGGCACTGGGTTCTGCGTCAATGATCCGTCTTCCCCTTTCTGTCTCTCTCTCGGAGTTAGAATCTGCATCTGATTAAGAGGCTTTCACTTCAGCCACCAGTGACTGCTTTGAGTGATAGTCAGCAGTGTTATGCCAAGGGCTCTTATGGAAGTCGCACCACTTCCTGGTATCTTTATTTGTCTTTTCGGTGTCCTTCTTTGCTTGCGACTTGTACTGGTTGTCTTGATACTATCCATCTTTGCTCTGTCCTTTGTTCGGTGGGTTGGGGCCGCCCTTTCCTGGCTTTTTTTGTGAAGGGTTCCTAGGCCCAAATTTCCGCGTCTTTTGTTTGAGCTTCTGCTCGATTTTGACGGCATATCAGTAGGCTGCGCCCAAGGATGAGATGTCTAGAAATTCCATTTCGATCTGGATGTATCTATGCAGAGCACCATGATACTTGAGCACCAGATGTCGCTCCGAATCTTTGATACCCAACTTGGTGCGCAAGGTATGGAAGATATTTGTGAAATGTGGCACTGCTTGGTCTCTTTCTTGCCGCAGTGTGGTCCATTTGGTATACAGGTCGTCATAACTTTCGACAGGGTAGTATTGTTCCTTAATAGCATCCCTGAAGGATTCCTAGGTGGCCGTGAATGAAAATAATGATGTTTCCTCTATTTCCTTTTGCTCATAGAAAGTTTCCCACCAATCTTTGACATGGGGAACGACTTTGAGGAGTGGAAAAATAATATTTTCTCTATTCGAAAATTTATGAACAGAAAAATACCCTTCTAGTAGATTCAACCACTTGTCTACAACATCTGCATTTATCTAACCTTCAAATATAGGAATATCAAAGTTTATTTATACCTTGAAGGGGGCAGCGCCTCCGTTCGAAGAAGATGCATCGCCTATTGGTAGTCACCGAAGGATTTGCGCGAAACTATCCATCATCTCGTTCCTCTGTTGCGTGAAGGCTTCCTCAATCAAAAATTTGAAAGGATCTCCTGTCCCATCATATTTCTTTTCTCTTGCCATGGGAGGTCGCTTTGGCATGCGAGAGCTTCTGTCCTCAAGAGAAACAAGCTTGAGACCCAACTCTTTGTACTCCGACCTCGTTGGAGACATGCATTAAGACGAAAAGGAGTAGACTGCTCTGATACCACTGATCCAGATTTTATGAGCAGAACGAAATGAATACAGATTATTAATAGGTGCTTAACACAAAATAACAGAGATACAGTAAAACTAGTTTTCTATTCAATAACGAAATAAGCTGAAACTGTAAAATGCAGCGGAAATAAGCTTGTTGGAATGGTGGCGGCTTATCTCTAAGAAGAGATGTGACGACAACACGTATTCACCAACAAAAGGTTACAATGAGGCTGTGAAGACCTTTTTACAATAAGAAAGAATGCCAAAAACCCTAGACATCCAAAAACCTAACCCTAGGAGATGAAATGCCAAAAGTCATGTGGGCCCCGTTTGGGTAAGCTAGTACATCAACTTCCCGGGGTCGTAACTTTTGCATACGATCTCCGTTTTAGGCGTGTGATAGCCCGTTGGAAAGGTATCGTCGAGGAGATTCATTTTGGGGGCTCAATTATGCCTCCATCTATCATTGAGGAGCTTGATACCAAAAAACTTTCATTTAGGCCCTCAAAATGGCCCCGAAAGTAAAAACTGCTAAAAATAGTAAATTGTCAAAAATGTCAGAAAACTATTTTGAGCCAATTGGAAAAGGTGGGTGGCCACCGATATCCATCTGGATTAACTTTCCAAGTTTGCTTTGAAGGAATAGCCTCGATGGCTCCACTTTGAAGAGATATACAAGAAATCTCATATCAACAAAGGTCAAATATTTATCTTTTGATATAGGGGTATATTTTGTTTACACAGTATTGTAAGAAAATAGAATGAGATTTTTGCAAGACAATATGTAATTGAAATGTTGGAAGGATGTAGGATAAACTTGGACTGCTAAGAAGAAGATATAGCTATATATGTAATTTTTAAAGTTTATTTTGATTCAATTTTGAATATCAATGAAACTGTTTTTTCCAAGGAAAAAAATATATATAATTAAATATTAAAAAAATAAATCCAATAATATACAAAATTAAAATAAATCCATATATTTAACTTAGTTTCACATTTTTAAATAGTGATTAATTTATATTTATTTTTAGATGTATTTTATATTGTTTATTCCTTAGTGGCAAAGACACGAGCTGAGCAAGCAAAAGCAAAGGAAGATCTTTTTATATTTATTAAATCCAATTTTTATTTTTTTTTATATATTGATGCATTTTTTTTAGCTGATCCACAACTTCATTGAATGAGACCTGAAATTAAGATAACAAAAAAGTCGTCATTGAAAGCTATGGCTGAAGTTCATATTGGGAGAAGTCGAAAATAGTAACCCTATTAATATTAATATGGAGAATGGGTGGTTTCAATCCCTTCCAAAGGGTACTCCCGTGCCTCCATCGGGCCCCTCCCAAAGTAAAAACTACAAGCCTCCCCCAGGAAGCAAGAGAGGTTCGTGTCTAGTTAACAAGATTAATGCAACGGGGATTCATAGATATCCAGTTTTAACAGATGGGTCGGTCCGAATTGTCAGATCTAGTTATACTTCTGATCAGTCCTTCAATCCGTCTATCAAACGGAGCAGTTTCCAGAAGTAAAATCACAGTTCAAGAATGTACCAGTACCAATCAGATATTGCAGAAAAACAAACACCCAGAAACATATAACACATATGTTTTATATAACCAGGGTGAGAAAGATTTAACAACAACAAAAGCCTGCCTTCAAAATATATTCGTCTAAAGTACATTTTTTGATTGAAATAAAACTCGGAAAATATGAAAAAATTTATTCAAATGTTTTTTTTGTCAAAATTAAAAATATCTTAAAAGCATTTTATAATAAAATTAAATTAAATTAAAAACTTATTAAAAAGCTAATATATATAAAACCAAAGTTATATATCAAATTATATATTAACAAATTAGTTAATAAAAAATAAGATCAAAATTGTATATCAAATTATACATTAACAAATTAGTTAATGAAATATAAGATCAAAATTATAGATTAATAAATTAGTTAATAAAATATAAGATCAAAATTATAGATTAATAAATTAGTTAATAAAATATAAGATCAAAATTATAGATATAAAAGTTTTGAAATATATTATTGGTGTTTTACAATCTAGTATGGAGGAGATGTGAGTGTGGAGGAGATGTTGTCAAGTTAATATTATGTTAGATAAATTACATTAAAAAAATAAAAGTAGGTCCAATTGAAAAAAATAACAATAAAAATAATTTTAAAAATAATATTTTAAGTGATTACATTTTGCATTATCATATTAAAAAATGAGAAAAAGAGAGTTACTTAATCTATGTTTCTAAACCCTGAATGGGGTGACACGACAACAGGTTTCCACCGAACTCATTGGTCACATCAAGACCTCCCCTACCCTCCTCGAGGTCAACGATTGTTGACGCACATTTAATCTTGACCTGAGTGTTCCTTCGGCTTTCCTTCCATCTGGAGTTGGATATGGATCTCTTCTGTGCAAAGGGAATAGGTTATATGATCAACCAGTACAACATTCTAATGATTGATGTCTGGATTATGATGGTTCCCACATGTATCTATTTCTCTGAACCGTTTTCATTATGGTCTATCCTGGCTTCCATTTCCATCATTTTCCACTTCTGGTCTCTCTTCCCCTCTCCTAGTTTTCCTCCTTTCCCTCTCAGACTTATTCTCTGCAGACCTCAAGTTGATTTCATGCCTTGGGAATGAAGAAAACCAAGACGTGTCAGTGGTATTCGTTCTAGTCTCCATGGTCCTGATCACAATGATTATCGGTCACTTGGTTTTGGTTTTGACTGCTCTTTCCATTTCATAATGGATCATGGAACCTCTCTCCCTGTCACTGTTGCGGAAGATACAAAATCTACCCTTTCTCCTCCTTCGTCCTCTAGTCCAACTCTAAATGCTCCCAACCTTGGTAATGCCTCTAACTCCCAAATTCGACCAACTTCCTCTCTTGGATTCATGATTGTTCAACGCGGCCTCATTTTGGCATTATGTGGAGACAATGATGAACAAAAATTCAGGAAAGAACTGATGGATAAGAAGTTGGACTGGCTCTTGGACTCAAACTCTGAATATCCACAACAGAGGCACAATGAAGAGGATTTACTTCAAGATGTTATGGTTCCAAAATGGTCGGATTCATCCAGACATGTTTTTCCTAGTAGTTATATTAGTGAATGGATTCTCATGGCTTGTTCTGTTTTGGTCCTCCTAGTTTCAATATGGATAGTAAGATCACATGGCCATTTCTTTTGGTATGTTCATAGACTAAGGTTTATTTATTTCAGTTTAAACATTGTAATAGTGTCTCTTCCTAGTTGTTATGGTACAATTTTTTGGAACTTTAACACTTGGTGGTGGGGTCGGTTTCCTTTTTTGATGGCCTCAACACCAGTATCACTGATATATTATGTAACTTATGTTTTTGAAAGGTAATACCAAATGCTAACTTATAAAAAAAATTAAAAACTAAATATATATTACTATTTGTAAATATGTAATAAAATAAGATAATTGATATCATAAAAGATCTTGTTACATGAAAAAATTATATTTCATTGTGGTGTTCAAGAATAAAAGAGGGTTACTTCGCATTATGATGTTTAGGAAAGAATAAAATAAAGTTATTTCACATTCAAACATTAAAGATTTTATGTTGTATTGTAATATTAAAAAATAAATAAAGAATTGTTAAATAACTTATGTTTTATAATATTGACTTTTGATAACATAAATGTATGGCAATATTTATACAAATATATAATTATGATATTTTATATGAAAATAAATTGTATAGCACAAACACAAAATGTGACTTTGTTACATTAAAAATAAACTAGCAACAACCACATTAAGTAAAAAGTGGTTGATATATGCTGATCGACGCCATTAATTAAAAAAAAATGAAAAATGGCACCGATCGGCGTATATCAACCACTTTTTACTTAATGTGGTTGTTGCTAGTTGATGGTCGACATGCATGGCCACAACCATGAACACATTTATACATTTTAAATATAA
>ML808586.1:160839-171954 GCA_009831015.1 Picea engelmannii | reverse complement strand
GAAAGAGCCTTTGATTTGCATTCCTTTTTCATTCCTGAAACCGTAAACTCTCTTTTATTCGACCGAATTGAGACAACACTCAAACTCCCTTTGAGGTTTTCTTATTTTACTGTTCCTTCATGACTGTCCCTGTACCAACACAGTCCAACATCAAACCCGGATGATCAAATCAAACACACATTGCCCTAAACCTTTTCGATATTATTCTTAAAACAACCACTACCCGGGTTGAACTCGAACGTTCATGGGTAGTGATTGAATAGGATATAAACATCCATGAACAGTTGGAAGCTAGACAACGCCAACACATAAATCATCCCTATTTTCCCTTGCCGAAGGTTGACATTTTTCTCTTCTCTACCCTTTACCCACTTTCGGATGCCTAGACACTGTACTTCTAAACCTTAAGTACAGACTCTGGAACAACATATTTTTGGCGCCGTTGCCGGGGAGTGAAGTTACAGAATCTGTTTCCCTAGGAAAACAACATTTTTCTTTTCATTAAAAGTGTTACCCTTTGATAGTGAACAAAGAGTACACACATTTTTAAGGCTTTCCAATCTTTCACTTGGCGACTCCACAAATAATAAACTGGCATCTAGTCGCAGGAATACTAGACAAAACCCGGATGGTAAGAAGATTACGCCCGTTACCGATCCCGAGAATATTCTAAAAGCGAGAGGCTCTCTTAAGCCAACCACTGCAGTCTATAAGCTTAAACACCCACAACTGAAGTCTAGGAGTTCTTCTGAACCTTCAACTTCACGCAATCCTCTCTTTGATACTAAATATCTAACGTCAAATTGCTCCGAAGTTAGGAGTGAGATTCATCCGACAATCCCCTTAGTGCACAAAGGAAAGGGCCCTTTTGAAAGTTCGTCGGTAGTTGACATACCATCTTTTATTCAATTAAATTTCCCAACCTCACATAATTCTGAAGAGTGTGTTACACATTCAGTTTCTACACCCGTCGGTTCTCCTGATTTCGTCTCTTGAAAATCTGAGGAACCAAGTCCTTGCATTCCCTATCATTCATCGTTGGATTTTCCTCTTCACGAAGAAAATAAAGATTCACTTTTAATTTTCTGAAACCCCCTTTATGACTTTCCACTAATAACAATGGCAGCTGTGGGAGGGGAGGTGGAGGGTTTGTCGGAGGAGGTGTTGTAGGTGCTCGGGGGGGAGGATCCGAAAGTCAAGGGCCTGCCCCTCCTCCCAGATTGTTTGCTAAAGTAGCAGCAAGATACGCTCCTTTGGTTTTACCCATCCCTTTACACGACCTTCCCGAAAATTATATAAATTTTTTTCCAAAATTCATTGGGGAAGGGGATCTGACCGCATCCGAACACATTAATTTCTTTGACCAATTCGCAGAAATCCTAGGTATCGAACACAAGGACATGTATTCAAGGCTTCTTGTCCAAACCTTTGAAGGCCAGGTCCAAACGTGGTTTCAAAGTCTACCTACAACATCTATCTTGTCTTATGACGCCTTGGAAGATGTTTTCCTTAGACAATGGGGGGAAAGAAAGGACCATCTATATTATTTAACCGAATTTGGGTCTTTAAGAAAAAGAATTTCAGAAACAGTTATGGAATTTATTCAAAGATTCAACAATTTGTATAACAAAATCCCAGCCGAGGTTAAACCGTCCCAACCCACGGCCAAAGTAAATTTCGTAGGGGATTTCCAACCGGATTTTGCACTCCTTTTGCGAGAAAGAAGGGGCACCACTCTAAACCGAATGCAGGATGACGCCGTATAAATTGAGTCGAATATGATGGCTTCTGGTAAGCTTAAAGATAAAATAGAAACGGGAAAACGAGAAACCAAACGCTTTAGAGAACAAGCAGGGTCGTCAGGGTCTAATAGATCCACAAGTGAAAAAGTAGATGATATGGCCAGGGTAATCAAGGAGTTGTCTAATAAAATATCTAGAATGGAGCTAGAATAGGCCAAAGATGATTCCTTCGTCAAAAAGGATTTCAAGAGAAATCCCAACCCCCCAAACCAACAAAGACAGATAAAAAACGAAGATAAAAAAATACAAGCTGCCCTAAAGAGTGAAAAGTTTATAGGAGCGAATGATCTCCAAGATTTCGGAGATTCGGATAATGATGTCACGAACTTCGGTGATGATTGCACACAAATGTATCTGACTAGAGAAGACTATGAAAAATCTCTAAACATTCAACAAACGTCGGTTAAGGGTGAAGAAAGTGATCATACTGACCTTTGTGGCTCTCAACAAGAAACTGAAATGATAATGGCCGAGATCCAACCTAAGTACAACTTAAGATCTAAGGGTAAGCCCATTTCTAGTACTCAACCTAAGAAAATCCTCCCAAGAGGTCAAATTTATGAGCCTACTCCGGAAGAGACCCTATTACCTAACAACAAAGCGAAAGTGGTAAGCACACAAGAGTCCGAAGTGGGAAAAGTTGAGACCCAAGCACAAGGAACCGAAACAACTAATAAAATTATGCCTTCAACTAAGACCATGAGTAATAAAGAGGTCCAGACAAATAAGTCGGAAAGGAAGGATTCAGAAGTCCCAACTAAAGAAACAGACAAGGTGAGCGGATTTTTCAGTTTTTAAAACGAAATAAATAAAATTAAGATACCAATCCCTCAGGTAGAATTAGCAAAAAACCTCGTGTATCGGAAGCAGATTACCAAGGTAATCGGTGTCTCAGAGCTAGAAAACCAATCTGACGTTTTAAACCTGGAATATGACAAACTCAACACCACTTTTGGTCCACATTTTGAAGGGGACAAAGACACTATTTCTCCCTTTTATATCTCTTTAAATGTATACGATCCATTGCTACATAATTTCATGTTAGACTCCAGAGCCTCCCATAACGTTATGTCTAAAATTATTATGGACAAATTAGGTCTCCAGATGACCAGACCTTACAGAGATCTTTACTCTTTTGACTCGAGAAGGGTTAAGTGTATGGGAATGATCAAGGATTTAGAAGTTACCCTGACACAGGTCCCGGTTAAGAGTATCTTGATGGATGTGGTTATTGCTGATATTCCCCCTAAGTATGGCTTACTGTTGTCTAGGTCATGGGGAGCCAAGATGGGGGGTTCTCATCAACTGGATATGATGTTCGCAACAATTCCTGTGTTTGGTGGGTAATTCACTCGGTTGTACAGAGAAACGAGGTTAACATATACAGTAAGCGACCCTCAAAACCCGAACAATTTCCCTATTTACATCGTGGATCAAGATTTAGGAAATTGTATCTTATCTTTTGATGACGGTTTAGATGGTTTTCCAGAGGAACACGATATAGAGCAGGAAGAGTCAGGTTACATGATAGAGGATCTGTGTAGCACCGGTGTCTGGAAAATGTATTTTGACGGTGCCTCATCTTGTGAAGGGGTTGTTGCAGGAGTGCTTTTAGTGGCTCCCGAAGGAAAGTTCGTTGTTCCTTTTTCTTACAGACTGCAATGGGATATAGATTATACTAACAATGTATGTCAGTACGAAGCATTGGTCTTAGGATTAGAGGCTGCCAATAAGCTAAAAATAAATAACTTAGAGGTATACGAAGATGCAAAGTTAATAGTCAAACAAATAAATCGGCAGTACCAAGCCAAGCATCCCAAATTAAGATCATACAGGAATTGTGCCTGGGATCTGATGGAAATTTTTTTCTCATCCGTAAATGTCCACTTCATCCCACGTGTAGAGAACTTACATGCTGATGCATTAGCTAAAGCAGCTTCAACCTTCACTCCTCCCACGACTTTCAAATTGAAGTATCACATAGAGATCAGACACAGACCATCTATACCAGACAATATCCAGGACTGGTAGGTTTTTGAGGATGACGAACAAGTTAAGAAGTTTCTTGAAGCAGTAGGCGAATTTTTTGAAACTCATGTAGACCAAGAAAATCAAAATGACCCGATATGGATCATGCAAGAAGGGGAGGATCCTAAAGCTTTCTGAGACAAAATCGCAGATCATCGCATGCTTTTCCTTAAAAACAACCAGATTCTGAAAGGATTGATTCCTCTAGAAAGACTTTATGATCAAAACCACATACCTGTAAAATCCGTCTTACAACCCCAACCAGAAGAAGTGCAGGACTGTATGATAAAATGCCTTTTGGTTTGATGAATGCAGGGGCCACGTTCTAGCACGCTTTGGACATCGCTTTCATTGGTGAAAGGGATAAGTTCGTAGTCATTTATATCGACGATTTGACGGTTTTCTCTAAAACCGATGAAGAACCCTTGATACATCTTAAACAGACTTTCGAGAAATGCCGCAGGTTTGGTCTATCTTTAAATCCAAAAAAATCACATTTCGCCATGCGGGAAGGTAAGCTTTTTGGTCATATCGTATCTAGGGATGGAATCAGGATTGATCCTAAGAAGGTTGAAGCAATAGATACTATAAATATTCCCATAAATGTAAGAGAAATTCAATCTTTCTTAGGAAGAATAATTTTTTTACAAAGATTTATCCCGAATTTCGCTGAGATTGTAAAACTGATCACAGGTATGTTGAAAAAGGACAGCGAAGTAAAATGGACAACCGAGGCCAAATCATCATTCACACACATTAAGAAAGTCATAAGCGAGGCACCTGTGTTTGCAAGCCCTGACTATCTAAAAGATTTTCTTATTTTCTCATTTGCCTCCAAACACACGATTGTCGCGGTGCTCCTACAAAAGAACAAAGAAGGTTTCAAACAACCGATCGCTTTTTTCAGAAAGAGCCTTAGAGATGCAGAACTAAAGTATGATTTAATAGAAAAACAAGTGTACGCCATGGTAAAAACATTAAAGGCATTCATAATATATGTACTACACTCCAAGATAATTGCGTACGTACCTACCAGTTCTGTGAAAGATATTTTGGTACAACCAGACAACGATGGAAAAAGAGGGCGATGGCTTGCCAAAATCCAAGAATTTGATCTGGAAGTCAAACCGACCAAATTGATAAAAGGGCAAGGCCTGGCCAAACTCTTAGCTGAGTCAAATTTCAGAGCCCTAAGTATCAATTGCCTGCAGGAAGGCGACGAAGACATGAACCTAAACGAGCTGAATGAGCAAACAGGTCCAAACAAGATCGAAGAGAAGTTCATATCATCATGCTGGTACAGAGACACAGTATCATACCTGCTAACTCTAAAATGCCCAAATGAGCTATCACCATCAAAAGCCAGGACTTTAAAACTTCATGCGGTTAAATATTGTATCGCAGAAAGTCAACTATATTGGAAAGATCCACTCGGTTTCCTGTTAGTCTGTTTAGTCGAATCAAAAAATCAGCTGGTTATAGATGAATTTCATGAGGGAGTCTGTGGGGGGCATCGCGCTTGGAGAGCAAAAACTTACAAAATTCTGAGGGCTGGGTACTACTGGCCAAAACGTTTCTTGGACGTTAATGCCAAAGTCTGAGCCTGCAACCCTTGTCAACTATTTGCAGGTAAATAGAAACTCCTGACACTGCCTTTAGTTCCAGTCAAAGATGAAGCCCCATTTCAGCAATGGGGTCTAGACTTCATAGGAGAGATTAATCCCCATTCCAGTGCTCAACACAAGTAGATCTTAACCGCAACATATTATTTTACTAAATGGGTGGAAGCCATTCCAACCAAAAGGGCAACAAACGCAGTGGTAATCTACTTCTTAGAAGACAACATTTTGTCTAGATTTGGTTGCCCCCGAAAGATAGTTACGGACAATGCCCAGGCCTTTAAATCTATGGCTATGATCAGTTTCTGTCAAAAGTATAACATCTTTCTTGGCCATTCCACAGCGTATTACCCCCAGGGAAATGGATTGGCCGAGTCATCTAACAAGAGCCTGTTAAATATAATCAAGAAAGTATTGGATGAAAACAAAAGGTCTTGGCATGTGCACTTAAAATACGCATTGTGGGCGAATCGCATAATCCCAAAAAGGTCTATCGACATTTCGCCTTTTCATAAGGTATATGGGACAGATGTTGTGTTGCCTATAAACCTAGCGCTTCTAGTGATGAATTTATGACAAGATCAAAATGAAGAACCCAATCATGTAACCAGGAGGATAAATCAACTGATTGAGGTTCAACAACATAGGGTCGAAATAGATGAAAAGTTGCAGAAGTACCAAGATGACATGAAGGCATTATTCGACTGCAGAGAAAAGGACAGAGATTTCCTCCCAAGTGATTTAGTATTAAGGTGGGATGCAAGAAGGGAAGAAGCAACAAAACATGGTGATGAGTTACAAAGGATTTTCAGGTCACTTTGTCCCAGGAAAAAATAGCTTTTTTGGTTTAGTTAAACTTCTCCTCTCCACCCATGATCTAGTTCTAAAATCTTATAGTTCCTTCAAGTAAAATTTATTTTTTTTGCTTCGCTTTCATGCTCGATACTTTTTCTACTTAGCCTTTGAGTTTGATTMTCTATGACTTATGCAACCCAACATCCAATACTTGCCAACTCCAAAGAGGGCCCTAGGGAAMAACTGCACTTGGATAAACAAAYGTTGGCCTTKATGTTGAATGATGGATGRAATTTTGACCAAGAGGATAGATGAATACCCACATTGCAGAGTGTTTGGTCTATTTTCTTTTAACAAAAAAATATGGGTTTTTACTTCGTTAATCATTTAGTAAGGCATTGAAGGCTCGTTTGAAAAAGAATGGGTTGATAAATGGTTTGTGAATGAATTGAAGTATTTTTTTAGAGTGTTAGTTTGTTAGAGATTTTTGGCAGTGATGCTTGTGGCAAAGCCCTTTTTTGTTTTAAGACGTGATTTAGTGGAGTGATGCATTGTTTGTTAATTCCAAACAATATGTTTGTTCTAATTTTATGGGAATTGCCTTAGTATAACTACCTTAGAGTTAGTGCCTTGTTCTCTATATGGAAACTCAAGGGTACCTTTGTTTTTATAACGAGGTTAGTGTGTCATCTCTTCCTTTTGTTGTATTTGCTAGGTAGTGTTGGAGCCGCCTTTGTTTTTTCTAGCCTGTCTCAAATTTCATGTATTAATGCTCGAAATCGAGAGATGGTTTTCGTATTTTCCATCTATAGTTTCAAAATCTCTAAAGTCTTATCACGCAAGCAACGATAACTATTGTATTCTCGAGGCGAGTTCTACTTTTCGTCAAAAAAATTTCCCTTTTATTCTACCTTGGGATTTCGTAGGTCGGATGCTATAGATCACGTAGTCCACGAGTCCCGAGCAACGAAACGACGAAATCGCTTTAAAAGTTTACCCAGGGCAGTAACAGGAGTAAATTTTTCCTAAATCACGATTAAACATCTTCGGGTTTTCGCGCCTCGGCGTTCACTAAATCCAAAAGTCTTATTGTCGTAACCCCGATAGCCAAAACCACGAAGTCCATATCTTAGTAACCCATGTCAAGGTTAAAGGTAAAAGCTAAGCAATGGTTAAGTTTTGTCGGTAATTCGCCACTCGACGTTTTCTCTTTAAAAAGCTACACTGTCTAAGCCCTGACTCGCGAAGTCGCGAGAAAGATATGAACATAATTAATTAAACACTTAATCTGAGTTTATCTTCCATTTTAATCAAAACATATTATCGCGATCTCGCGGTTTCGCAACTTGGCATGCAAACTTCCCGAAAACTTACCTTCCAAGTTCTGAGTCGCGATATGGCGAATATAAATAATTACATAATTAATTAAGTGCCTAATCACAATTACGTTTTTATTAACCAAAATCAATCATCACAATTTCGGGGGTTAGAGGTTCAAAGGGTTAAAGCAAAATTCCCGATACAACGAGTATCGAAAGATTAATTAACTTCGGTAAAACCAGATTAATTTAGCTAAACTAGTATTTTCCGTGTTTTGATGCTTGCACGGTTTACAAAGCAGTCTTAATTCTTCCTTATGCCAACTGACATTTCGAACCGCCAAAATTTATGGCATTAATAAGAAATAAGGTGAATCGACAAATAAATATTGGGTTTTTATTGTTATATTTATTTCTAAACATGATTTGACAGATCTGTTCTAAAAAGTACCGAGTTTTCGAATATATAGAGTTATTCATTATAACAAATTCATTTCTATATTACGCAGAGCACACTTTCTCAGCGAGCTAACTTCTGTATGTATACATATTTTTATCGCAGAAGAGCTAAAGCAAGATCTCCCGTCATGGCCCCGCGAAAAGCATCCAAAGCCAGCGTTGAGGTTTCGGGACAAGGTTCGGACAACGTCGCTGATACTTCACCTCGAAGTGTCGACTCTGTCCCGAACTGGTCGTTCGTTTCTGATGTTCTGCAAGCCGAATTAGGGGATTATTCCGATGATTCTAGTGACAATGAAAAAGACAACATAACCACCAAATATAAGATCAGCATTCAATCGGGAATGCATAAAGTAGCAGCCAAGCCACAATTTCTCCCCTATTATGATATGTCCGATGGGCATTAGACCATGTGGACATACCAACCAGAACCACCATGAATGAGCAGAAGGTCACCATCGGGACTTTCAGACCTGAACATCTGCAAGATATGTACAAGTTTCCCACAGCGTCCGACCTTACATATGATGCCGAATTCTTGGAAGATTTCAAACACAAGGAATGTGTGCAGTATGAAAAGAGTATGTCTAGCTTAATAAGAGATTGGGTTTCGCACCCTGCGAAGTTCAGGGAAGACAGTCATGGTATATATTCAATAGCTTCCTTGAAACCACAGTTCAAGTATGTAGCTATGATGACATGCAGATTATACGGGAGAGAGGACACCTCACATTTCTTTCTTCAATGGGTGCCTCTAATACATTGAGTCGCCGAAGGCTGTTCCTTCGACTGGGCGAAAATGCTGTCTGATAGCTTGACCAGTCGGGTTACAGAGTATCGGGCACAGAAAGAGAGCGGAAAAATTTCTTCATTTTTTATGTCTGCATACATTTTGGACGCCGTGTACTTTCTAACACCATTTCCCTTAATGAGATGGAGTTGGTCTCCAGCAGAGGACGAGCCCATCCACGTCTATCATTAGAAATTGTGGGAAAACAAAGCGACAGATTTCGTATATGAAATCTTCAACTGGGTGATGGTACCGCTGCATGTCACTATTTTCGGCCACCTGCTACCTAGGATCTCAGACAGTCTAGTGACGAATTTGAGTAGCATAGCTGACTGGTATGTAGAAGCCGAATTCTCATATCTCAGAGTTTTCGAGGCTTCTGTTCCCCCGCATGCATTGCCATTATTCATTGCCAACAAGATGGCTTGTCGGGAAGTTGCTAGACAAACAGTAATCGGTGGCATAAGCAAGGAACTTAAAGGATACTCAAAGAAGGTATGGCCACCTTTTCCTGTTCATTTAAATTCATATTCTTTGTTAGATTTCGGGCATGCTAAAGCTGAGGAAACAACCCTGAAAGATCTAAAGTTGGTCCTTATTGAATTCAAGAAGCACGATCTGAAAAGGGTCGTGAGTAATCATTTGGCCAGTTGCGGACTCAAGAGATTTGAACAGGAAAATTCACCCTCGGATGACATTTTCTGAGGTGCAAGATCTTATGCCGATATTTTATCTCGGATACAAACCTTGGCACCTGAAGAGAGGGCCGATGTTCTGAAATTCAAAGAACATCGACATAGTTGTCTTCCCGCGGTATTACGGGGTGAGCATCCAAGTACAACGGAGGTGAAGCAAAAAGATGTCGAAGGCTCCAAGGATGTGACTCCCGGTCAAGAAAAACACCAGGACGGGGCAGAGAAAACTAAGAATTCGAAAGTAGAGATAAAGACTCCTGACCCACCGAAGAAGCGGACTTCGGTTACTACTCCGGGACAATCAGCGAAGCAAATCGGAGATCCTATCGTATCGGTTACTCCCTTGCAGTCAACTCAGGGAAATATTGACGCAGGGTGGATCTTAAATGAAGAATTGAGGCCTATATGGGTGGAAGAGATCCCTCCTAATGAGTTCTTCTTCGATAAGAAGAGAAAGACAGTGGTAAAGAGAGAATTCTATCAGGAAGGGGAATCGACAGTCAAGAAATACAAAGTTATGACTGATGGGAAGGACAAGAAGAATGAACAGTTCGCAACGGAAATAGCTGGGACATTAGGGGCATATGCAACAACGAACCAATTTTCAGTCGGGGTTTTGAAAAACCAGCTGAAGCAAAAAAATCGCCTCATCAAAACCCTAGAAGCCAGACTAGACACAACAACAGAGGCTGCCAAAGACCAGGTGAGTGTAGGAATAGAGCAAGTAAGGTTGGCCGATAAAAGTGAGATAGAGCTACTCAAGACTAAGCTCGAACAAGCACAGTTGGTGGTTCAAAATGGTCATATGCAAGAGGTCCAGCAAAAAAATTTGATCGAACAACTACAGGCTAGAGTGGAAATCGTCGAAAGTAAATTGATAAATATAGGGATGTTCCAGTCCCAGGCGATGGAGATTCGGAGCAGAGTTTCTGCGACCCAGCGAAATTTACTCGCCAAGGTAGAGATGATTCGGGACAACTGCCTACTAGTTCATCAAGTTTTAGAAGATTTATCTATTAGAGAAAGAGAAGCTGGAGCAACACGAGTCGCTTTTCAAGAGGCTGTGATAGGTACAAACAATAAGGAATCGAGAAGTACTCCCAGGTTTACCATTTCGGAGCAGACCAGAGGAAATATTCTATTAAAAGAATGGGAACACAACATCTCAGAAAGTAAGTTGCAGGCCAAGAGGGTAATTAAATCTTTAGAAGAGGCTCTTAGTTCTATAGATGGTAATCTGCTAGGCTTTGATAGCGGAGGTAATGTCGAGGCATTGATTCAAATGAATATGGAAAAAATCTCACTTGATTTAAATGAAAAAGAGGAAAGAGATTCAACCGAGATCTCACAAGTGACTATGGCAGACATAGTCCAAATATATAAATGTATGATTAAACCAAGTGCGCAATTATGCGCTATCGACATCATAGACAGACAGATGGAAGACAGGTTGTCGCAATTAGCTCGAGATTGTTACTCTTTTGAAGCCAATTGTCAAGCAGAACCGTCAAGACTGATATCTCGGCTGGTTGAAAGATGTGTCACCTGTACCGAGCATGCGTGAGGACAAGCTTTTGGCACCAAATAAAGACAGAGAAGAAGAAATGG